>KN714616.1:0-97904 GCA_000812005.1 Coccomyxa sp. LA000219 | reverse complement strand
GGGGGGGGGGGGGGGGGGGGGGGGGGGGGAGACCTTGCAAATGCTCTGCAAGACCATAGCAGTCTCTTTAGGGTGTTTTTGCTGAGTGTAAGACACCTGAAATGCAAGGTTGGACGCCCGATTATGGATGCAAGCAACCCTTTCTCACCTGATGTGACGCCTGAACAGAGGCTTGTCATGCTGAGGCATGTTGCCAATCGCAATTCTGCACGTCGCATGAGGGACACACCGAATAAGGACATAAACAGGCTACTTAAAAAGGTGAGCAGGCAATGGAGAAATTGATGCATTTCTGATAACACAGCTGTTTGTCAAGACTCGAGTGCATTTGCAGCAGCTGTATTGTCTATGTGAGTATCATTTGATTGCTTGTTCACCTCATGTCCCTGTGACTCAGCAACATTGACGCCTGCACAGGCTGGCATCCTGGAGATGGAAAATGCCCTTCTGCGCCAAGAGCTCAACGAGGCTCAGGCTATTGAAATACAGCTGAAAGGGCAACTAGCCCAAGTGCAGAAAGACACCGCTGCAATAGTCTACAATCAGGCTGGCACACACACTACAGTGGCATTATTGAGACAGCATGGGGTGCGCTTTGTTTTTGCTCCGTATAGTATCGTGATATTTTCCATGGCAATTGTTTGCACAGGACACAAGCAAAATATGGCAATCCGCTTCTGCTGCAGGCCCCACTTCAACCTCCAGAGTCTTCGAGTGGAATTTTGCTGCCAATCCCCTCTGGCTTCATCTATTGCATTGATTTTCCTGTTCGGCTTGACGCCCCTCACTTTATCGATGGTATGCATCGCTGTTGTCACGTGATGGCTCTGGCACTTCATCTGCCTGTGAAGTCTTTGCGTCACTCTACACTAGGGTTGCACGTAGGCGTCCTCTGTACTGTCTGGCTATTGGCTGCACAAGGTTGGGGTGACAGGGTGTGTGCAAAGCACTGATTGACAATCTCACAAGATAAGCTCTTCTGAGATCATGCCAATTCATACAGCGTCTTGGCTGGACGCTGGAGACCCCTTTGCAAGGAATGGAGAGTGGCTGGGCTGCTGGGATACCCTCATTGAAGATTTGAGCTTGGAATCTGTCTTGGCAGCTTCAGAAGAGGGTGAGACCTCTTTCATTTATTGATTGAAGTGGTAGTGACCACAATGTAGCAAACGCTGATAGTCGTGTTGGTGCTACACAAAGCCGATTTGATAGTCTCTATTATTTCTATCAAGCAATGAGCTGCGAAGCATACTGTCTGATGTTGAGTATGGTTTTGTAGCCATGTAGCAAAGTAGGCATGACTCTTTGCAGGGCATCTGGTGCCTTGAAATGTCCTCTTTAGTGTCAGCACTTTGAGCAACACAAAGGAGAAGAACATGCTTAAATGGCAGCAAGATTTTGCTGATAACGGCATCTTTCGACTGTGCATGCGCAAACGGTGAGCTTTCATGGGTACCAGGTTCCCAGATTGGAAAGGATTTGCCAGTTGTGTGCTACAGGGGCACCTGGTGATGAGAAGCATATCATCTTTGAGTGCCCAGAGTTACAATGCTTCCGGGAAGTGTGTTTTCATTTGTTTCAAGGACCAGAGACAATGCCAACATTTATGTGGCAAGATGATCTAATTGGCGTTGCGAAATACATCGATGCGTTTCTGAATAGAGTGAAACCCCCTTCTTCGTCAGCATCTGATCAGCCTGGTGTGGCTGGAAGAAATATAACATGATATGATCTGGTTTGTGGCCACTCCTGAGACACTAATGATCGGCGCTACCCCAATCTTCCCGAAACTTCGGGTGGTTACCCAAAGGGAGGCCCCTACACGCATTGCCTGTAGGCGGTACAGGGACCATGTTCAGGAGTGAGTCATTTCAGAGTTGACAAGGCTGCAGACTGTGCATGTCCGCCCGGCTTCAGGCTCTGGCTGTGGACAGGTCTGTGTATCCGCTGTGGCCTCTGGCTGCGGGTTGCCACATACATATACACCCTATAATGATGATGACACCTTCCAAGATGATATGTTCCAGTCGGGGGGCTTGCAGGTTCAACGTTCAGGTGCGTAGGGCATGCAGCAGGTGCCTAGACACAGATTGACGAAAAGACACGCCGGGTCAGCCTTACTGACAGGCCGTTCTTGGGTAGACTTTCAATATGGCGGCCACGTAGAAGCTTCTGCACTGGAAGGAACCTAGGTGCACTCTTCATCTATCACAATCTGAATCGCTATCTGCTCTAACGTTTCCAGATCGGGGTATGTCAGAAATGACAGTATTTTCACCAGGATTCTGGGCATTGCGTTCAAGCATACTGACGTGCGGGTGGAGCTCTGCGTAACTGCGCGTCGCAGACTTCGACACGCACGTGAATTTGTCATCTTTGTGCTCATTTTCACAGACGAGTCGGGTCTGGACTTCAGCGCACCAGAGATGTACAGGAGGCAATACGTTCTTTCAGAGTCCGGGCAGACGACGCCGCCGTCTGCCCCCAATTTGAAGTGGTTATTGCTTCAGAGTGTCAGCGTCCTTACTTTGCTCATTCCCGGATTAACGTGCCATAATAATCAGCCGCAACGCCCACACAATCAGCGGGGGCTGTCCTTCCAGAGTGACGCTTCCATGTAGCTTCATGTGAGGCACCATCGCTGCCCGTGTGGAGGATGCTACGTTTCGCCGACGTTTCGCCAAGAGCTAGGGGCGATTTAGGCTGGCGACTTGGCCTTTCCGAGCCACGTGGCACGTCGGACGTATGTTGATGGATCGGGGCACTGACGGTATGGTCCTGCCAGGGGACGCTGACTTACATCATGAATGCGATTAAGGGCTTCACTGGCTCACATACAGTGTTGCCGACGGCTAAGCTGTACACAAAGGCTGCGAGATATTGGACCATTAACCTTCTGTTCTTCGGGCAGATTTTCAAAATCTCTATCACCCACTTGAAGTCGATGTTTGCGAAGATGAGGAAAAGAAGATGGTGGGCCTTCTGGACTGTTTGGATGTGTGTGGAGGGCGTTTATGTTTTCAGGCACCGGGATCGGTGCGACTGCTCTCCCAAACCCACAGTGCAACTCGTCAACGAACGTCTTGCTGTTGCAAATTGACTTTATCGTGTGTGATGCGCTGCACCAGAGAGTGAGCAGCTTCAAGACTGATGCGGCAGTAATGCAGGCTGAAAGTGTACAATGAACCGTCAGCACACCTGCCTCGCAACACTGATGTACAAGCATTGATGGAGAGATTTCTCGGATTGCAGCGCGTCATCTCCCTTGACGATTTTCTCCGCGGATGGTTTCATGGAAGCTCTATTGATGTCATCTTGCGCGACAATGTAGAGGAGTTCATGGCCTACGCCTTTTTCTGCAAACCACTCACTCAGCTGTGCGCAATGGTCAGTAATCTCTTCCCTGCTACATGGTCTGCCACCCCAGAATGCCCTACTGTGATTTAGAGGTTATATGGGCTGCCACAGGGCCATACTTGAACCACGCAGGACAGGACTCAGGTGGCTTACTTTGTCACACGCTGCGAGGAAGCCTGGACCACATCATTCTCGAAGGGGAAGAATAAAAACATCACCTTCATGGCACATCTTTGGGAACCCCTGAGGGTGCATCACAAGCCTTTGGTGGTGCATCTCTTCAGCGAGGTTGCTGGCGCAGCGAACAGGATATGGCTTTTGATGTTGGGCTTTCGCCTGCAGCGATACAAGGTATGTCAAGACAGGAAACAATTGACAGTGTTCTTCAAGCTTTGGCAATCCTTCACATCTGTGACTCCAGTGTTCACATCCAGCATCAGGAGAGGATGCATTTACTCATATATAGGGTGCACTAGGCAGCATCCTACCAGCAATGTCTCTGCCTGCTGCGGTAGGGGAGAGTGTACTGGACCTGGTCACCGAAGTGTTGCACCGGAGCGGTAGCAGGTCTTCCCATCATCTTCCTACATGGTGTAGGGATAGGACTGGTACATTTACCTTTTCCTACTCTGTAAGTTGCTGTTGTTAAGACTGCAGGGTTTCTGCTGGCAAATTTGAGTGTAGAACTTGGCGATGCTGATTATGCAAGAAGTGAACACCCTTGTAGTCCAGCATCAAGGAGCATATAGAGCCACAACTGCCTTCCTGTGTTCAAGTTTCATGTATTGCAGGACTTGTAGGCCTTCATTAAGACATAAGCTCAGATAGGGCTCATCAATGAGCCTGCATTGGTCCTGGGTGCAACATATGATGCATTGGATAATATCATGTGCATGCTGATGAGATGTATCTGCTGATTGCACAGGGGCCCTACTTCTTTTGGGTGTTGGACCTGCTGCGCACCTACAGGAATCATACGCTTATCCTTGTGGAGTACAACCACATCTCCTTAAGGCTGCACTCTTCAAAAATTCTTTTTGATGAAGCTGCACAAGATGTATGTGACATACTTCTCATAGCTGGCTTTGCCAAGGCATGTGTGGTAGGACATTCCTTTGGGACTTTTGTGGCCTCTCGTCTGTGCAAGCTGCATCCAGAGGTGAGCCTTTTTTCTTGGGAGACTCATGCGGTGCGGTTACTAAATGCTACCAAAAGCGGCACGCCAATCTTGTCTTATCATTATGTCGCCTGCAAGGAGACATCTGGTAGCATACCCTTTTTGTTTGCCTTTGGTGTGGTTACTTGCATGAGTTCTTCACAGTGAAGTTTTTGTCCCTCTCAAATGACAGGGTGGCCGTTTGCCAACCCTTGGGTTTATGTGCCGCTGGGCATGGTTCAGTGAGTATCTTCCCTTGTGAAGCATGGAAAACCACTGCAATGAGATTACGCCATCACACTCATGTGATTTGTGCAGATTGTGCAGTCCCTCATTCTTATCGATGCAGTCTGCTTGCTCACCTGCTGGCCTGGCCTGCTCCAGAACTTCATCTATGCACTGCCATCGTGTCAGCTAAATGGGAAAGGGTGCCTGGATGTGCTGCGTTACATATGCTCTCGTGATCTGATGGTTGCTGAGGTTTGCTCGATCTCCTAAGCTCACCATAAGCCTTGCCTGGACCTGCAACTACCCGTCCAATCCTTGCTCCCATTCACAATCCATTATACCTCCTGGAGTACCTGATCATGCATGCTGTGTGAAATTCAGCGTTCCATGGTGGCATGCAGGCGTTTTGCCGAGACTTCTCATGGAGCGCTTTGATGTTGTGGCCGGAGGAGATGCCACCTGATACTGTCATATGCTTGTCTGGTGCAGACAGACTTGTGCCTACTGACTTGGTATTACTTCATCTGAAAGCAGCAAAAAGTTCAGCAAAGGTATGTAGATTCTTGCATTGGTGATGGCACACAAGACCGAGTCCTAAAGTGGAACATACTTGCATCATCTTAGAGTGTCCAGGGCAAGACAGGGTTGTGTCGGTGTCGAGAAGCTTCTTGTAGACTCTGTGCAAGACGGCAGTTCAAGATGTGCACAGCTGCTGATCGGGTCTACCCGCTATCAAAGCTGGCTATCAGATGGCTGTGCAAATAAGAAACTGACTTTGCAGTTACTGCAGATTGTGGAGAACCGGGATGCTTCACATGGAACATTTCTGCTGCCTCAGTGCTCCGACTGGCGCCGTGACATTATTGGGGGCATGATGCAGGTCATGGCCCCATAGATAATATTGTATTGAACCCATTCGGATTCAAAAGCATTGCAGGACTAGGAAGAGAGAGAGAGAGAGAGAGAGAAACTTTACATCTTTTCCAGCCACCTAGGGCTGATCAGATGCCTGACCCCCGTCAGGGACAGTGCCATAATATACTCCCAAGCATTCCTTGATAAACATTGCAACACCACGAATATCATCTTGCCACATAAACTGAATCATGGTAGCTGCATGCTCTCCAAACAGCCCTACATGCCTGTCACGAATAGCTTGAAGCCCTGGGCATTCAAATACAACATGTTGCTCATCACCCAGGTGTTCACCCGCACACAAAGTGCATATTCTATGCAACCTAGGGACACCTTGCCTACGGCCAAGATCCCATGGAAGATTGTGGCAGCCCAACCTGAACCTGAGCAAGCTTTGCACACACCCAGCAGACAGTGGTAGCCTGAATATTGTTTTGGGATGGATGTGTGATGGCCGTGCAAACCATGCATCATATGTACAGAGGCTGGCACCCTGAGAGGGGCATGTCCTAGGGCTGAATGGGAGATCTTGCCAGACTGCATCGTACTTGGCCTGTAGTTTGATGTCGAATGTGCACTCAGCAATGGGGTCCAAATCATCAGCCCGAACCTGAAATGTATAGCCAACGGCCTGTAAACTCCTACAGAATGACCAGGCCCAATTGCGCACATTCTGTGACACTGCAGACCGGCTGGAGGCAACCGCGATGCGTCGATATAAGTTCCCACTGGGGGCTGCAGCAAGCTTGTTGTAGAACTTGACCGTTCTTTGCAACCACACCACTTCAAGGCGTTTGACTGGCACTTCCTGCCATAAGACGTGTGTATTGACCGTTAAACGTACACCCAAGATGTGCTTCAAAGTTTGGAGGTGCTGCTGAGCCAAAGAAGCACGCAAGGCACTAGACGCTGCAGGAAAGGTGTAGCAACCCCAGACTTCACAGCCATAAGATGCAGTTGGTGGCACGCAGACATCATACAACCTAAGCAGTAGGCCAACTGATGAAGCACATGATAACCTGCCATACTGCCGCCTCAGCAGCGCCCAAGCAGCCACCATTTTCTGCTTCAAGATCGGGAAGGTTGCTTGCACACCTTCTTGGGCATGGAACATGAGCCCAAGATACTTGAATTCATGTGCCTGTTGCAATGAGTGCCCTTTGCAAAACCAAGAAACTGGCGGCATCGGCTGCTCCATGAACACTACAACCTTTGTTTTGACAGTACAGATGACCATGCCCACCATGTCACAGAATGTTGCAACGGCATCAATGAGCTTCTGCAGGCCCGCAGCAGTGTCTGCTAGAAGCACAAAATCATCTGCATAGCCCAGTATGGGCACCTTTGTGTTATGATCAAGGGCAGGTCCCTCCGTCGGGCAGTGCGTGTTGACATACCTATGTAAGCCATCAGCAAACAACCCAAAGAGGGTAGGGCTCAAGGGGCAACCCTGCTTCAAGCCCGTACGAGATGGTTGGGGCACCCCAGCTCTTCCTGACACATTAATCTGGAGGGTGCTGCTCTCATAGAGAGATTGAATGGCTGCAAGCATGCGCCCATGTAGCCCCAGCTTTTGCAGTGCCTGCCACAGTAATGGCCGCTGGACCTTGTCATATGCACCTTTAAGATCCAAGAAACAGGCATATAATGGAGTGCGCGCGTGACGTGACTCGCTGATGAAGTGCTGCAAGGCCATTAGTTGATGTGTCGTAGCCAACTCTGGCCTAAAGCCTGTTTGAGACTCTGCACGCAACTGCTCCTGCTCTGTAAATTGCACCAGCCGCGCATTTAAGATCCCAGCATATAGGCGCATTATGGGCTCGGTGACTGCAATGGGCCTGTAGTTGCTGGTGTCAAATGGGTCACCCTTCTTGTACACTGGCGTGATGAGGCTGGCATTGATAGACTCTGGGACAGCACCTTGACGGAAGAGGCTGTTGATGAGGACTGTGAGGGTCGGCAGCAGGATGTGTGGCGGCTTGGGCTTGTCCTTCGTGCTGGGAAGCTTGGCGTAGCGGAGGAGCTCTGATGGCAGGCCACAGGCTCCCTTTGCACGCCCATTGTGGAGATTCTGTAATGCCACCTGGACCTCCTCTTGTGTGACATTGCCATTCAATGTTGCTGCTGCATGAGGTGATTGCTGTGGGTAGGCCTCTGTTGGTAATTGTAAGTCGCTAGGGCATCCACAGTCTGCCACACGCTGAATGTATCCATCCCATGCCTGAACGTGCTGCAAGCTGACAGGCAAATCCTTGTACTCTGACCTAAGCAGCTTCCAAAACGACCGCTGATCGGTATATTGCTCATCAATCAAGGTCCGCAGTCTGTCAAGGTTATAAGCACGCTTTTTGCCTCTGACCAGAGCATGATACTCTGCTTCCAAAGCCTTCCTGTCAAGCCCATGTGCTCTGTGCACCCGGCGCTTCAGTGCGAGGCACTGTGCATCAAAGAATGGCTTGTGCTTACGGCCTAACCTATTTTGCCCCGAGGCCTTTGCAGGCATTCCAGATGCCGCTGCTGCTGCGCACAAGCCTTCATCAAATTTCTGAAAAGCAGCCTGCAGGTTCCCATCAGTAGCCAAGTGCATTGCCTGTTCTAAAGCTGCCTGACATGCCCCTGTTTGGAGCTGCTCACAGTATTGTTCCCTCAGCCCAGCTTGCCAGTGGTGTTTCAATAATGGCTGACCTGTGCACTGTGCATTGGCCATCGGTGGCAAATCTTGCAAGATGGTGCCCTCCATGGGGTAATGGTCTGATTCCCTTCTGTTGGGATTGACCATGCATAAGCAGATCTGCCGCAGCAGCATCTCTGGGGCAACAACATGATCAATGCGGGAGCCTGGGCCCCTAGCTGTGGGTCGCAGAGAATACGCTGCTGATTCATCCCCCATAGTCCGACCGGTGCACAACAGGGAGTGTGTGTCTTGGCATAACCTGATCAATTGGCGGCCATGCGGTGTGACTACCTCGTCTGTGCACCCTCTGGCAGGTGCGCCTTCTGACTCCAGAAGTTTGCCAACTCTTGCGTTGAAGTCTCCGGCAATGAGACCGTTGCCATCTGCTGTGCAGCTGTATAGCGTGCAGTAATGTCAGCCATCCTTTGATCAAGACATCTATGCTGCAGACTGCGTGAGCCGGCTGGTGGGACATAGCAGCAGCCCAGGATAAGCGGCTTCCGCTGATCATGAAAGCTGACTTTCACCCAGAGGGAGCTATCATCTGAGCCATAATCCAGAACATGATATGCTGCATTCTTTTTCACAGCAACAAGAATCCCTTCCCCTGCCTTCCCATCCTTACTAGCAGGGATGAAAGCAATGGAGTGCTGAGGCAGCAACCTGTCCGAAATATGCGCTGCCCGAGTTTCTGTGAGCAGGACGACGTCAAAGGCTGCCAAGTACTTTGCTGTGTCATGGAGGTAGACTTTACTGTCCGACAGGCCATTCACATTCCAGGCACAAAATGTGAGACCTAGGTGGCTGGAATCTCCCTAGGGGCTGGCGCGGCGAGGGGCAGCCTGCCCAGAGGAGCCTTGGCGGTGAGGTCCTGAGCCAGATGGAACAGATGGTGGTGGGGGTCCTGGAGGGGTGCAGCTGTCTTCTTTGACTGCCCCATTGACATAGTAGAATAGCCTCTCCTCACGCCAGAATGGCCTGGCGCCCTGAGTCTTGAGGTGCTGGAATCGGTCGCGCTTCCCGCTGCGCTGCTCACGCTGAGCTGGTGTCAAGTCAGTGTCCAAGTAGATTTTCTTGGCCCGGAGCGTCTTGCTGTGTTTGTATGCTGCATGCTTGGCATCGACGCTTCTGAACTTTACCAGGATTGGGCGGGGAAGGGCCCCTGCTGTCTCCTTCTCACGACCCAAGCGGCGCACCTCTATGACTGCATGCTCTGCCCCCGGAATGACCTGCCCAATGTTCGCGACTGTCACTGGCTCTGTGGGCTTCTCTGGCACGCCCTTCACAATCATGTGTGTGGCGTGCGCTGCCCTGTCCTGCTGCTCAGTGGCCCCCTTGAGCTTGGCTATCTCATTGTTGAAGACTGCAGCCTGGGCTGCCATCTCTGTTCTGACCTCACGTTGCAGCTGAGCTTTCTCCCTCTCCCGAGCAGCATTTCCTTGTTCCTCCAACGCAGCAAAGCGCACATCGATGGACGTGTTGATCTCCTGGATCTTCTGCGTCAGGATGGTATCAAACCTGGACTCCAGATCCCTCATGCCCTGATTCATCTGCCCCAATGCATTGCCTAGTTCTGCCAATTTCTCCAGAACTGTCTCTTGAAATTCGTCACTGCGAGAACCATCGTCCCCCACACGACGATGTTTGTTGGCGGCCTGATTACGCGTCTCAACCCCACCTTCTGCTGCAGCCCCGGCTGATCCCGACTGAGCAGAAAATGAGGTGAACGGAAACATCCCTGAATATATATGGGAAGACAAGCTTGAGACTGGCTTAAGACTGTCCAGCAATGTTTTGGCATGCTATTGAAGTAACTTGCAACTGGTGCATGTACGTATAGCACTGTAAGTCGGATTGTGCTTCAATGACAGGCTGCAATCAGATATCTCGCCACACATAGCCTAATACAGCAATTGCATACCATGCTAGGGCTCAAGACATGCACAATTGACGCTGAACGAGTGTCTTATTGAAGATCGTATACCCAAGCAAGCTGCCATAGTCATTGTTTTAAGGTGAAGTGGCTGAGACGGACATCTTCATCTACTTGACACTGCACATATATATGGAATGTCAGCTCACACCAACAAGTATTACGTAGTGATCGAGTGTAGCACTCCAGCGACTGTAAGTCCGATCAGCACCACCATATCTATGTGAAGCATCAGAATGAAAGCAGATATCATCACCAACCGTAAGGCAAGGGCGAAGGAAGCGTCTCACCGAGGGAAGCTCAGTAAAGGACCCGGAATGCTCTCAGTATACCGGAGACGCCGAGGTCTTTTGCCGTTATCGGTGTCGTCACGCTTCACACACATGTTCAGCATGTTTCAACGATTACTAGGATAGGAGGATTGGCACTTTACGGAGAGCACAAGTCGTCACATCTGCAACGACTGTGGGCGTTCCACCCCATAGGATACCCGACCATCCCACATTCGCGAGCCCAATTTTGGCAACACACTGCCCCACTCATGTGGATGTCTGTGTAGACTCGGTGGCTGGAGTAAAGTATCAGAAGCGTGCATTCAGTACATACGTCAGGACAGGGAATCTGTTGATGCTCGCCAGGCCTGCCATGGCAGTTTAGGGTCCAGTCACCTCGCTGACCTAAAGGGGCACGATGTGACTGTGCTAGCTATTCTTCAGAGGTCTGAAGCAGGAGTACTCACCCAGGCCACTTTCGGCCTTCACTCAAACGTATACAAATCGATAAAGCAGGATGTTTGCAATGAGTGTCTTTACGCACAAGAGCTTCAGCGTGAATCTATCGAGCCCTTCGAAGCTGCTGCACCCCACGCGTCCTTCAAGGGCGACAAGGGTTTCTCGTTCCATTGCGCCAAGAGCATCAACAGCCCCTGACAGCGATGTCGTTCCCGGAGACATCATCAAATGTGAGTGCTTTGCATCACTCCCTTCCTGTCGAGCCAGAGAGATTTTGTTGTCTGATGCCACAAGGGGCTGACAGTAAGGCAGTTCTGCGCTTTTTTGATATTTCAAAGTCACTCACACCAGCAACGGCTGCCTCACAGATGCCAAGACTTTGCCAGGAATCAGCCAGCCATTTCCCGAAATTTTTGATCCTCTCAATCTGCTGAACAATGCCACCTCTGTTCAAGAGGTTAGACGCTGGAGGGAATCTGAGATTACGCACGGCCGAGTTGCCATGCTCGCCAGTCTGGGTTGGTTGGTCGGCGAGTACGTTGCCAACAAGAACCTGCTTGTGAATGGTGATGGACGCATCAGTGGTACGTTCTTGGTTCTGCATACACACACGCTCGATGTTTTACAGATGCTTCACTGGGCCAGCTGTTTGTAGACAAGGATGTGGGAACACAGCATTGCGAGGCTTTGTGGTGCCGCAGGTCCTGCTATTGACCACTTTCAGCAGGTCGAATCCAAGGGAGGGATTTTCTGGGAGCCCCTTGTCTTCGCTATTGGTCTTGCTGAAGCATGGCGCATTGGGATTGGCTGGGCGCCTCCTAGGAGTGGCAACTTCAATCAGCTTCTAAATGACTATGACATGGGCGAGCTGGGATTTGATCCATTCGGCCTTTGCCCTACAGACCCTCAGGAGAAATACAACATGCAGACCAAAGAGCTGAACAATGGCCGGTGAGTCTGCGTCTTAGCTGGAAGATGATGTGTGATATGAGCTAAGGGACGGTGATACACAACTTTGCCTCTGCATGCTGCCCTTGCCTTCATGCAAAAGTTTCTTTGTACCTGTTCAGATGAGCTGACTGACACCTACAGCAGATGAGCAGAAATATACAACCGCTTTCAGGTAGGTTTTTGTTGTCATCCAAGGCTCTCTAGAGAAAGGTGGTGTGCTTGTGCAGGCTGGCTATGATTGCAATTGCTGGCTTTGTTGCTCAAGAGCTGGTCGAGAAGAAGGAGATAGTGTATCAAGTTGGCCTTGGAAAGGCAGCAGAGGCAGTCCCACCAAACTGAACATATTGTGATAGGCCTTTAGTGCACCTCGCTTGATCGACATCCTAGCAAGCATCTGTTGCTGGTGTATTTACCACTTCTTAGAGGGAGACACAAGAGACAGAGTGTGAGTGTTGAGGTTTCAGGGAGCAGCGGCAATGAGATGCATGAGGTAGAAGGACACCTTGCTCGATTACTTTCTGCTTCCAGAACTGTGTAGAGAATTAGCAAAGAAGGTGCAGATATTAGATTTTAGATAAAAAGTCCGAAAGGACCTGGTTATCGATCATCACTGTGCTCATGTTGTATATATGTGAGACAACCCGCAGCCAGAGGCCTGGTATGGCAATGGCTGCGGGTTGCCGCCTGACAAAACACAGCCGACTCCGACTACGCCATTGCTCTAGAGAATATAGCGTGCGGTGTGACTGCTGTACACTAGCTTCGACAGTCTATGCTAGTGTGGACTAGACTTTACAGCGTGAATGTGAAGTCCGTTATTCAAGCATAGCGCTGTAGAACATGCGTGCTATACAGATGTGTAAGTGGCACCCCGCAGCCAGAGACCACAGGGCATACACAGATCTGTCAGCAGATAGAATCCAGACCGGAAATATGCATAGACTGCAACCTCGTCGAGTGCACTTTGACTCACTCCTAATGATGGTCCTACAACCCCCTTCTAGACAATGCATGGAGGAGCCCTTTCTTCGTACACCACGCGAAAATTCCAGGAGGGGTTTGCATACTGCCGTTTCCCGCTGTCTCAGGAATGGCCAACATCGTTCGAACGTGGGCCTGATCATAAAGATGACCCGTACCCTCAGGGACATTCGGACTGGGAACTTCACCATGAGCAATGACAATGCTGACTGCCCAAGCAGTTACACCATATTCTTATTATGGATCGGATACTCATGCACAAGGTGCGACAATTGCAGTTGCATTGCAATTTTTACTTCGCTGAGCATTTTACATTCATCTGCAGCGTCACGTGTGCCATTTTGGGCTTGTGCACCAGCAATCGGAGCTATCTCTGTTGAAGACTCAAAAATGTATACAATCATACAATCGGCTTACATCCCTTCCAGCCACATCAGGCGATCGAGGGCCTGGCTGTTGTTGTACAAGCCAGTCATAGAGAGACACACGTCATCTAGGCAGGCACAGACACCAACATTGTGCCAAAAACGGTTGCTTAATTGTACACGGTTCCCGGAGTAAGGTGCGTGTTGCTCACAAAGTCTGCGTGAGACCCTTGTCGGAGACATTGAAGGGCCAGATACTTTCATCACGCAATGACTCCTAAATCAGGGTCCCTGATGATGCGCAAAGCTGCCAGATCCCTTTTGCACCGAAGGATATTCTCCGGGAGCCCTCACCTTTTGGCGGATGATGCAGAGCACCTGATGCACCCCCGAACAAAACCTCAAGGAACTCTGCATGCACTTGGAAGGCAAGGGTATTCAGCAATGATCTCTTATGGGACGGCTGAGGACCCAATACACTGTATCGCAAATCACGCAGGCACAATAATCACAGATGTGTGGCAGTGGATGGCGCAGTAGCGTGTGACTGAGCCCAGGAAAAATCTTGTCAGGGCGGACTTGTTGTGCTTCATCATGAGCAGAGCTGCAGGCTTGTGCTTCTTGACGTATCCGCAAATTGCCGCAGCAATGTCATTACTGCTATCAGGATCCGAGTGCAGCATAGTCGTGATCACCTTGGCGCCTGCTGACGAGGCTTTCGGGATCAAGAAACGGGCCATGAACTCCTGGGAGGCATCATCCTGCAAGGAAGGTACTGACAGCCTTGGACTGCATTGAAAATAAGCAAGTAAGTCCCCGAATGACACTCAAACCTCGCACATCCTGTCGCATTAGACCGTTGTGATGCTCCGAGCACAAAAGATTCCTGCTCATCTATGAATCCCAACGGCCATGCTGTATTCAGTCATGCCAGCCCGAGCTCACCCTCTCCTTGTCGTAAGCCAGCTGTCCCTCGAACGCCAGACCAGCAGCATCGGCATTTGCAAGCACGGATGCAGCGGAAACAGGGTGAGTCTGAACGTGCAGCAGATGGTACGTGTACCCTGTTCGCGCACACGACTGGGATGTATACCATGCGATGAATGGCTGATTGGACAATACGTGTCTTCCTGTATGAGTCTCGATCCTCACTTCACATCATCAAACGCCTAATTCGATCAAGCCAGGCCTACCACAAAGAGTGCAACGAGCAAGACTCACCTTTTGTGAAGTGCTCCAGCGCAAAGTCTACTGCCTTGAGACATTCCTATGCAAGGACAAACCAGCACGTAGGCTTTAACATCTTTCACGAGACCCGATCATATCAAGATCAAAGAACAGCCGAACTTGTGCTGGACTCACCTCTGAAGTATCTACAGCGATGATGAGAGCCTTATCGTCCATTGCAATCCGAGAGGCGTCCGCTTTAGGAGTGCTGGGCAAGAGACGCAGTGACAATATACATCGTGTTTTGCAAGAAGATGCCGAGAAAATATCTCTGAGAATCGCTGGAGATCTCTTTGCGCAGCTTGACTCATTTAGCAATTTGACTAATTGACTGTGAACTACTGAAGTTAGTTGCAGATTTGTGGACAATATACAGAGTGAGCGTATCTTTCTCTGAAAGACAAGGGATTCCTTGTTGTCATTTTAGGTTGGTGTAGGCTCTGCGCTTTTGCTTGATAGAAATCTCTCCACAGGGCGTTAGGGCAGGCCTTTGGGCCTTGCCCGCTCACATGCGCATCACAATGGCGATGGCGCAGAGCATCGACATGCCAGCCGGATATAAGCTAGCCAAGGACGTATTCTATCACAAGGCTGGAAATCACCGCCGCAACACACCAGAGCACACACGGCTCTCCACAAACGAACCAATTCAGAACATACGAGCATGACAGCACCACAACCCGACAACAATGATTGGTAGCTGCCTCCACTGCACGAATATTTTCTCCAACCCAGACCCAGCGCTCAGGCGCAGCTAGCCTTTATTGCGGGAGTTGGCATTTCCAGCAATTATTCAGGAGTTGTGTAGTTCGTGTATCGTGCGCGCCACCAGTGCCAGGGGCTTTGCCTTTTTCGGTACCTGTGAACGTACCGAGTGTTGCTTGGGATGGCGCCCCTGACACCTTTCAGCCAAAGGTGCTCCCTCAGTGTAAGTGTCGAATTGCAGTGGATCACTTGATCCTTGATACATGGGTCTATCTTAGAAGGCATACGTTGATATGAATGATACCATGTGTCGTATCAATCGCAAAATGACTGCTAAAGCTTGCGCACCAAGCATTCCATACCCATATGCCAGTCTCTCGCTGCTGGCCCATACCTAAGGACGGAAAGCCATGTGTTGCCCTTGCACAAATTGCAATCACGAATGCATGTGCTGCTTTGGCCCACAAGATGTAAACAGGAATGCAGCTACCGTAGGTACAGCAAGCATACCATCTTGCATCTTGGAGGTCTGCGCCGAGTCAACAATACACAGGAGTAGGGCAGGCTGCAGGTGGGTACAACAGCTTAATCAGATTGTTCACCCAACAGGCAGCCCACACCATCTTTCCGCTTTGATCAAAGTGCCCACCTAGACGGCTGCCCACACCATCTTTCTGGTTGGTCCACAAGCACGATGGGCCAGAGACCAGGGTCAAACAAACAACCAGCCTGGTGTGGACAACATGCAGAAGATAAATTTCGAGGCAGCTGTGACCCGATACCCTACGAAATCACGATTGATTAGCATTGATGCACGGTGCTTTGCAGAGTAGGAAAGGAGATGTAAGGAGTCCGGCAGTGAACAAGGTCTAAGGCGGATGCGTGTGGGAGCATCTATCGCAGGACTTTCTTGATGTGGATCAAGAGCATAGCGTGAGTATGAGAGGTGCGAGTCAAGGATCCCAAAAGATCACCCAGATTCTGTCGTATCTTGCGTATGTGTCGACATCCTTTCCTGTGGGCTCGATACATCTGCAGGATGGGCCCAGCAAAAGTATCATGAAGAGCTTGTTGCATTGGGCAGCTGCCTTAGGCCATGTTGGCGAAGTCGAGGCGCTGGTAGGGTCGGGACTCTTCGTCGATTTACTCGATCACTCTCACAGGACGCCCCTCCACTTTGCTGCAAAGAGTGGTCGTTCTGCAGTTGTAGAGGCTTTACTAACAGCTGGAGCAAATGTAGAAGCTGCCGATGACACACAGCGTGTTTCACTGCATTATGCTGCAGAGAATGGTCACGCAGCTGTGGTGAAGCTCTTGATTGAGAACGGGGCCATGGTGGACAAAGCAGATGGCCTGCACAGAACTGCCATCTCCTATGCAGCCCAGGGTGGATATGCAGTCATTGTCACAGCACTCCTCGCAGCTGGGGCCTGCACAGAAAGCTACAGCCAGCAGGGTCCTCTGTCTGTCGCAACGTGGGAGGGCCACACAGAAGTGGTATGCTTCTAGCATATCAAATGCTTGGTCCATACTGAAGTCGTTTCCAACGCTTGGCACCATTTGTGAGCACACGGCTGCAAAAGAATAAAAGTGAACGTAAAGTTGCAGTCAGCACCCTTATGTAATGCCAATCTCTTGTGCAGGTCATAGCATTGTTGGCAGCTGGGGCAGCTGTAAATACAGTAGATGAATATGAGTGGTCCATCCTTCACATGGCTGCAGCTAGAGGTCATCAAGGAGTTCTGCAAGCCCTTATCCTGGCAGGGGGGGATGTGGATGCTGTGGATGCCTCAGACAGGACAGTGCTGCATGAGGCAGCAGACCAAGGACATGCTGCAATTGTGAAGGTCCTGCTAGCAGCCGGGGTGGACAAGGAAAAGACTGATCAGCTCGAAAGGACAGCCTTGCATGGAGCTGCAGATGATGGCCATGAAGAAGTGGTGGGCAACAGGCTGCCACATGCCTTCAATTTGACAATCTATGTGCGATGCGCACATGATGTTATCAGACGACTATGGAAGCACTTCGATTCTGATGCAACGCATATGGCTGTATCAATCTACACCCTTTCCTGACCAGGCCCCTTCCTACCACAGGTGGCTCTTCTGATTGTCAGCGGAGCAAATGTTGACGCGCAAGACCGACACTCAGCTACTCCCCTGCACTTTGCGGCTGAAAGCGGACATCTTCGAGTCACAATTGCGCTTCTTCAGGCTGGGGCAGATGCCAATGCACAGGATGATGGACAGCAAAGCCCTGCAAGCAGAGCGGAGGAGGCTGGGCATGCTGCGGTAGCAGACACAATCCTCACAAGTGATGAGTTTCTGGGAACATGCCTGTCAAAGACAGAGATGGCTTTTGCAGGCTAACGCCATAATTAAATCATCTCCTTTGGTACTGGCCAATCTTGCTCACGCTGCTCTGATCTGTATATGAGCTCAAACGTTTGGCCCACGCCTGATGGCTTGCAAGTTCATCAGGGAGTTGGCAGCAAGCAAAGCCACAAGAAGGGCTTATGAGGGAGTTTCGAAATTCATCCCATCAAGTTCCCGCTCGGCCAAAACATTAATGGTTAAAGTAGTGGTCAGTCTATTGATACAGCTGGAGGGTCGAAGGGCGTGCCCATCCTTTACATGGATTATTCTATGCGATGGGATAAAGTCGGCCTGATTTTCTGCACACACAGCAGAAGCAAGAGTCACCACACCGAGACGAAAGTGACATTCGAAGACATATGTACGCTCAGGGATCGTGGTCACAGGAGATAGGCTATGATGCAGGGTTCAGGAAATCGGGTGACGGCTGACTTCTTCACCCTCGACATGGTCAGCACTGAAGGATTAAGATTCTCTGTCGTGTTGCAATTGACCGGTTCAGCATCTCCTGCTTTCGCCCTGACTGCACAACATTGTGAAGCCACAGGAGACCCTTGCTGGAAAGGTCAAATTCAGCAATCAGATCAGATCAGATCAGATGACATCTCTTCCAGCCACACCAGGCTGATCAGATGTTTGACCCTCAAAGGACGGGTCCATTCTATGCAAGCAAGCATTGATGAATTTGGCTACACCAATCAAGTCATCTTGCCACATGAATTCCTGCATCGTTTCTGGCCTCTCAAACAGATGAGACCATTTTTGCCTGAAGCACAATAGCTCTGGACACTCAAAGACAAGGTGCCTCTCATCACCCAATGTACCTAACCCACAAAGTTGGCAAACCCTGTCAAGCCTTGAAACCTCAGGCCTAGCCCATGACCCCTCACCTCTGGGGAGACGATGACAACCCATACGGAATTGAAGGAAGCGCTTCATACACACAGCAGAGACAGGAATATCCAGCATAGAGCGAGCATGTTCATGTGGAGGCCTTGCAAACCATTTGGCATATGTGCAGCACCTAGACCTTTTACTAGGGTCAGTCCTTGGATGTAGGAGCCTCTTTGATGCTGCCTCATGCAGCATGCATAGACCTCACAGCAGATCTGTAAATTCTATACCTTCAAGACAGGCACGCTGAAAGGATCTTACCACACTGTTAGCTATGCCCACATGGTCCCAAAGCCTCTGCAAGTGCGCCTCTTACTGTCTAATAGGATCAAATGCAGCAAGTTGCCAAGCCATAGTCGCCAGTTTGGAGACACCCGATGCATGGCAGCCACAAAGGTTTGAATACTTACTCGCAACTCATTACAGTCATGCTGCTTTACACAGGCAAGAATTGCGGAGTTGGCTTTGGTCTGGACATGGATACAACCATTCGGATAAGGTACTCGGCAAGGTGAGAAGTGCACCCTGGACAGGTGAACACGGTCCGCTGGTCGACAGCAGAATGTCTCAAATACAGCATGTAACATATCCTTGCTCTCATTCGATGTCTGCTTGAATCTTTATATAGAGCTGATGCACTATAATGCGACAAGAAGCAAACCTGGGTTAAACACCAAGCAGGCTGGATTCGGACAGCATTTGCTTGAGAAGGCACTAGTCGTGTAGGTACACTTGAGAATCTGACCTCCGAACTGTTGACGGCTGTGGACATCATCTGGGTGCCATTTCTGCGCAGCATGGTCCATGACAGTTATGGCATAGCTGATGACTGTAGATTTTCAATCAGTCGGCGCATATGTATCTTGCAGCACACGTTGCCGCCTCCGGGCACTGCTGAGCATCGTTCGAGTATTAACCAAAGGTTTGACTTACATGATCTCTAAGCATACACCTTGAGGTATACTACGATTTCCTAAGAACTCACGCTTATTTCACGCAGTGCTCTTGCATTCGCGACGTGAGTTTCATCCAGTGGCCTGCCCGTGCAAATTTACGCATTGCCCTTGATCAGCCGTCCTTCAGCAACTCTCTAGATATCACATACCCCTGAACCAGCTTCTCCAGAAACAAGTAAAACTCTTATTTAGGAAGTGTATATCGGAATATCAGAGGAAGCTGGTACTAAGATCCGTCAGATCTCTTACGAAAAGCAGGTCCCATCTCTTGCCGATGCCTGCCGAGGACGAGGACTTTCGCATGCCCGAGAGGTTCTGTCGTGGGCGACGTGAGCCTACAGGTAAGATGCGTGGCAGGTCATCTCTCAATGAGGGGATACGAACACGCGACGTATAAGTTAGGGCTCTAAATGGGCGTTTAGGATATCTCGTGGCTGCGACTCAGAGACACAACTTGCTTCACTGGACGCGACTCTGCCTCAGGGGACCTGTGGGACTTGCAGACACTAGTTGCGACGCACGCCATTTGACTCACTTGAGATGCTTAGTTGTAAGATCAAGTCTTGTACGCTATTGGCGTTCAGACTCAGCGAAGGATCTGCCGAAGGCGCAAGCGCTTATCTCGAGGAAGCCTCAGAGTGCATTTATTGAATGCGTGTAAGCTCACATTCTTGTTCTACGCAGGCGCAGCACGTCTCTCAAGGACGTTCTTTTTCTATTGGAGGTGCTGATGCTTGATCCAAAGGTCTGCTGTACTCCTTCCACCTATATGCATCATCGCATTTTACAAAAAGCGGGCCCACCCCAACCTGAGGTGTCGCTTCTGTCTGACCAATGGATCACTGACGATACACCGGGTGACTGAGGTGGCTGCGATGAAGCATTGTCGCAGTAATACCTGGCGCTTCAGGGTCAGTGTTTGGCTGTGCAAGCTGGCACTGACATTGATGCATGTCATCGCATCTGACAAGCACTTCCATCACCCTTGGATATTGCGAGCGGTGCTGCTGAGTATGAATGCCTGCACACAGCGCATTCAAAAGCAATCAAGAAACAACCCTTGGCTGGTGTAACCATCTTTATGTGTTCTGTATGATCAATTCACATTGAGGATGCAGGCCTTGTGAATACTTTCATTTGCTACAGCAGAGAAGGATCTTGAGCGGATGTACTGCAGGAGCAAAAGTCCCAGCATGGGACCAGTGGCAACTTTCCTTGTGAGGCCTCTGGCAATATCACCAGTGGACTTTCCCTCGAATGTGATGTGCCATCTTTATATCAGGAAGAGGCTGCGGACTCGCGCAGCAAGGATTGGTGGAAAGAACTGATCCAAGATCCCTTGGAGACGGCAGATGTGCGAGAAGGAACCTGTACATCCAATTGCAAAGGTCTGGAGGCATTGCTGGTGCCCACATCACTGCTTGGCAAAGATGTCTGGGTAATCGACCCGGCACTTGCAGAGGCCATCAGTGGAGGTCCTTTCTGGACCCATGCCTATTCTTCCCAATCCTGTGCTAGAAATCTTAAAAAATTCCAGCATTGTATGTGTCTGCTGAAAGTGAGTCGCATACTGCACAACTGAGCACGAAATTGCAAATCACTGAGTTATATATTGTAGCCTTCACGCTCAGATTCATAGTCATAGTCATGTGTCTTGCTGAGAGTTCAGCGTTCTGCTGTGCAGGTTTATCAAGATCAAAAAGCTCAAACCTCGTCGTCCGTCAATCAGGCTCTACTGGATACAGAGTTGAGACTGTGTGTGTGGAGAAGCTGCAGAACATCTGGCACCCACTGAAGTGGGGTGACAATGATGAGGTTCGTACAGCTCCAGGCTATTGTTCATCCTCATTGGGTAGTTATAGATACTTGTGATAAACCCTTTGGAAATTGAACTGATTGCATGAATTTAGTCACCACAGACCAATTTTGAGGGACCTTGCCTATGCATGCTTGTATGCCTGCCAGTGAAACATAGCAGCTTTTGGTACAGCAATAGCTACTGACGCTTACCTGCGTGTGCACTTGCAGGTGTTGCCATACAAGCAGAGTCTCAAGCAGAAGGCTGTGAGTTGTTTATCTTCCAATCAAAGTCATGCCAACACTTGTGTCAACAGCTTTGCATTTTGTGTAGCTTGCAACAAAAGGCTCACATTCAGCATCATCCAAGTTTGGGCTTCTCAGCATCAGTGGGACTATGGAAATGCACAGTACGCTCCTTCAAATTGTGCTGTACGTGACTAAGGGCGTGTAATCTGCAACAGGGAGAGGCTGGTGACAATCCTGATAGCCCGTCACCTAAGAAGCAACGTCATGTATGGACAGAGGAGGCTCATCTCAAATTTATTGATATTGTCAAGAGGCTAGGAGACAGTAAGTAATCCTGTCAGTCGCATGAATTTTGAAAGAACTGAATGAATGAATCGAGATAGAGTCCTCAGTAGCGGAATTGTACTCATTGGAGGTCTGAGGTTGCAGGGGCCATTCCCACGCGCATTCTAAACTTGATGCAAGCAGACGGGCTCACCAGGGAGCATGTGGCAAGCCATCTACAGGTGATTGGGGCTGTCACAAAGCAATATCTTAGGCAGGTCTGCTCAGTAGGTGCCAAAGAGCAGATGTCTTGTACCCTCTTTGGGTCACAGCACTCCTGTAGTACGTTTTGCTAGGGCCGTGATTTGCCTTTACTCACTGCCTACTGTTTGTAAGAGCACCATGCAGCTGCAGGTGCTCTTACAAGCAGTATGTCAAGTCCGCAGCCTGCAAAATTCGGCATGATCCGAAGAAAACATCCCCAGAATTTGTGAGTTGTATACATCAGCCATGCAGACCTGCTATCTCAGCAATAACATCCATTGCTTCAAATGCAGAAGTACCGGATGCACAAAAAGGAGCACAATCAGGAGGAAGCACACAATGATGAGCTAGCGCAAGCTGGTAACGGGATACGAGGGGATGGCTTGGATGGCATGTTGCGCGATCTGGGAAATGTAATCTTGAAGGCTATGCTTGAAGGCAGTGGGACGGCCAAGCAAGCCCATACCATATCAGGCGCAGACGGCCTTACCTGTGCCAAGCAGGTGGATTGCCTTTCAGACTTTGCCTGGTATGAGCTTTCAGAGCTATTCACATAGATTGAGTGCACTTGCAAGTACGAAACGTGCAAATACAGACATGACTCTAGCATGTCTAGCAGTACATCCAGTGTATGCAATGATGGCGGATTTGACTTGCACATATATTTGACACGCTGCCTCCCCTCACCGTAGCCAGGTGACTGCCTGATTGGGCTAGTGTGTTCGCAATCATACTGCGCTTTGATGTGCCGCCTGACTTGGTATGGCCTGCACATCTGGCAAGAGTGCATTTTGAGGCTACCGTTGCGCAGTTGGATGCATGGAGAGGTTCGGCCAATTCAGACATCAGCAGCAATTCAGTCCTGTCTGTCTTGCCACCTGATTGCCAATCGCTGGAAACCCCGAGCTATGAGAATAGGATGCATCTGCCAGGCCCAGGTGAGACATCCTTGCTGAGGCTGTACAAGGCTGCCTAGTAAGAGTCTGGGACTCATTCCAGAAGGCCTTTTTAAGGCTTTGGTATTCATTGCGTGTGCTGATAGATGACCTCAGACCATTTATAAGCCTGCTCAAGAGGACAACCTCGACAGAGTCACAATATAATCCCACTTTTGCCAGTGTGTTCAATTCCCAAGCAGGTGGCTGTGCCTGCAGGGATTCAGGTAGGCGCTGTCAATGAGATGTTCCTCCATCCGGTGTCTCATCACAGCTTGGTCTGTGCATCAGCCAGACTTGGTGATGATGGCGTAAGGCTTGTGTTCTATGTGGCTGGGTCATCTAATAGTTTGGTTTATCAGAGAGCTGGCAAAGGCTTACTAGGGATGCCCAGATGAAAGGCGTCAACATGAGAAGCAAAACCCTCACCATGCCTGCACTGTTAGGTAATGGTCTTGTGCAGCAATGCATGATCATGGTGTTTTAGAAACTATACTGTGGTTCTGAGTGCCAAGCATTGCCTGCAGGCGGGAAGTACTGCCATATTAGATGGGAATCATGGCGTGGGCAAGAGGACTGACAGGACAGGAGACCAAAGCTTTGACGACATCTTTGATTTCCTCACACTGCCGTAATCATCCTGTTCACATCATACCTCGTCTGATAGTCTGATCTTTTGCTAGAACCATTCTCTAAAGGACAGCGTAGCCAATGCTATCAAACAAAGTCGACAGGCAAGACATTGCCTTTGGTGCTAGCAGAATTTCTGCTGTGATGAGCCTTACATCCAGAATTCTCCTGGAGTAAAGATATTGAAGCACTGGACTTCTTTGCATATATGATTTGATAGGGTGGTGCCTTACTGAAGCTTTCAAGCTTGGGGCAGCTTGCAGCCCTACATCGTGCATTTGGTGACAACACTTGTGTCCCATACTCCCTCACCAGTATGTTAGGAGCATCTTGGGAGATAGATGACAGCAATTTATTGTCGAGCGCGCCCCAGAAACAGCGGCTTTTTCAGAGAACAGAAGCTGGAGGTCTCTATATTGATCTCCGCCAACGTGAAGGTCTTGAACTCAGTATTGTTGATCTTAGGCGCTCGTGTCATGAAGTGTGATGTTCATCACAGCAGTTCAACCGCCAGCTTTTTGTCATGAGTTGCCTATTTATCAGTCAAACATAAGTGTGCTTGAGCCTGATACGAGGGCAGTCACAGGGGTGTCCCTAGGTTGCATAGAATATGCACTTTGTGTGCGGGTGAACACCTGGGTGATGAGCAACATGTTGTATTTGAATGCCCAGGGCTTCAAGCTATTCGTGACAGGCATGTAGGGCTGTTTGGAGAGCATGCAGCTACCATGATTCAGTTTATGTGGCAAGATGATATTCGTGGTGTTGCAATGTTTATCAAGGAATGCTTGGGAGTATATTATGGCACTGTCCCTGACGGGGGTCAGGCATCTGATCAGCCCTAGGTGGCTGGAAAAGATGTAAAGTTTCTCTCTCTCTCTCACATAACAGCTGAGCAATAACAATTTTCATTAGGTGCAAATTAACAAAGAGCGTGGGATCTTGTGCTGCACTTTATTGTTGGCAATCCGCATCCTGGGCCTTGCTAACGCATTAAATTACATATGTGGCTGCGATATGGCTGCCATGAGCTAATTCGTAGGCCTGTATCAAGGTCAGGGAAGATTTCTATCAAGATAGTCGATAAACAGCTTTTCTTGAGTTGAAGGGCGAGGCCAGCATATATCAAAACCAATTATTTGAAGCACCTTGTCACGATTACATAGACTGGTCCACCAATCAAATAGCTATTTGGATCAGATCTTATCGCGGCTATGTGCTCTTGAGTACTTACAGAGTACATACCAACCATATTAGCTAATATGGTTGGTACTTTTTAATATTTTTTTGATATTTTTCTAGCATCCTCCTGTTGCTATAAAAAATATCAACAGGCCAACAACATGATGAGCGCTACAACAATAGCCTTTCTAAGCAATTATCACCGAGGTGGCAACACGTATGAGATCTTGGCTTTGCGTTGCAAGCAACTAAGACCTTAACAAGCCAGAGCACACCTAATACGTGCAATAATTGTCAGTTCAAGAGCACATACCATCGGGACTTTTGCACATGACAGCCCCTGTACCCATGCATGAAAAGGGAGAAGTTGCCATTCTACAAGATGACGTCGTGGGAGGTGCGGAGGTGACTGACGGCTGACAGTGCTTCCCTCATATTGTTCACAGCTCCACGGATTCATCCACAACAACATGAAGACAGGTCAGGTCAGCCGCAGTCTCATAGCTGAGCCTCCTAGACTTCACCTGCACCGGCCCTTGCAGGCTCATCCAAACTACAAACTACCTCACTTTTTCCAAATCCCGGACTATGCTGGTTCTCGGCACCACCATAGCCATTCATTTGGCACCCAGGAGCGCACTGTATCCAAAACTCTGAAGAACATAACAGCTGTTCTTGCAAAAAATTGCACCAACACGCACATGTCGGCCTCCCTTTCCGTGCATCCCGCCATTGCCTTATTAATGGCAGCACAGTCCACACCGTCTATATCTCATTTTTACATCTCCGCATCTAAGCTATCACAGCACAATTGACTGTAATAGGCATACAGAATCCTTGTTCCCAACAATCACCTCAACTCTTCAGCCAACCCACGTCATTCACCGCGGCAGTCCAGATCAACAACTGTAATCACAAACCTTCCTTCTTGCATCTGTCAACACTCCTAATGGCATTGGGTGTATGGCTACCTGGTTCCTAGGGTATAGGGTTAAAAACGACTCCTCCAGGGTCACTTCTGCCTCCCGAACAAACGCCCTCCACTTTTACAGCCGCTTCTGCATCCCGAACACTTGCCCTCCTCTTTCACGTTCACTTCTGCCTCCCAAACAATCGGAGTCCTCTTTCTTGGTCACCTCTGCGTCTGCCCACTCACATCCTCTTTTACGGTCAATTCTGCCTCACCCTTGTCATCATCTTCGCGCCTTGCAAAGTTTTCATTGAGTTAGCCCCATTCTCCTAATTATCACCCTCGCAACTCTCATAGAACTCTCCTGATCCTTGTCATCATCACCCTTGCAAACCTCATCCAGCTCCCCGATCAACCTCTTCATCACCTTCACAATCTCTCCACTTCTCATCGAGGTTGTCAAGGGCGGCACTTCGTGCAACCCAACAACCCAGGTTGGGCAGCCACGAGACTGGCGTCCGAGTTCTGGTCCACTGCACCGAAATCGTCCTAGGGTGGCTGAGGCCGCCCAGGACACCACCTCCTGCCTCCCCATTCGCATGTCATGCATTCATATGCCACCAACCAGTATTACATCATCACTCCAAACAAGTTTCCACATTGACTTTATCCACATCACGAGCTTCGGCACTTGCATCAGTGCTTTTGCCCCCTGAGCATGGCACCATACCCGCTTGTACAGCACTGCGAGCATCGATTCTGTGCATCCAGCTTGTTTCTTCAGCGCCTCAAATTTCCCTGTGCTGAACCCTCCTGATACAGCACATATTAGCTCCACGTTGTCCTACACCTCACTTCGTGATGAGAATATACCTGCCCTATAAGTGGGTCGCGCCGATAGCAATACAGCTACTGTGTCCCCTCTGGCTGCAGTCAGCACATCCGCAACACCTCCCTCAGGTATCTCGTGATCAGATCAGATCAAATTACATCTCTTCCAGCCACACCAGGCTGATCAGATGTTTGACCCTCAAATAACGGGTTCATCTTATGAACGCCAGATCGCAAAATTCATGCTCCAGCTGCTCCCGCCATAATGTCCTCAGAAGTCCCCTCAGGGTCCGCATGCTCGCGCCGTACTCCATGCAGTTCACACCCTCCATCCTCCTTGGATCCTTCTTGTCAAACACCTCCTCGCTGATCACTTCTCGCTCGAACAGCGCCGTCACATATTCTGCTCTCTCTAGTCCCAGAAGAACGTCCTCCTTTGTGGCTGCTATTGTCTTGGACACCATGTACGCCGGTCTCACCCCCCGCCCCTTGCATTCTTGCAGCACAGCACATATGCCTCCGCTCGCACTCCGTGCCAGAGTTCGTCGACGATGTCTGTGAACATCTCATTCCCCCAATTCGCCAGCGTGGTGTAGTGCTCAAACTGGGACATCCTCCTTCCCTGTCAGACTATCGTCAGACCATCCATCTCAGGCAGGCGTACCTCGCCCTCCACACTCTTCTCGAACAATATGCTCACCATCAGCGGCAACTCCCGTGCCTGCTCCCTCCACGACATCAGCATTTGCATGGACCACTCCCACATTCTCAGCGTGTACATGTGCAACGCGCACAGGCACACCAGATTCCCCCTCTCCATGCTCGCACTCCCCACCGATGTCACCGTCTCCCACATCTCTCTCATTGTCTGACATCCACTTGCTTTGGTCAGGCACTCCGGCTACCTTCAACCTCGCCCGACCACCACGTCGCGCGCGTCCTGGCGCGCCGATTTCAACTTCTTGTCGCTCTGCCATCGCCCTCATGCCGACACGCTCGATCCTTGTCGATCACGTTTTCATCGACCTCCTCTCGACTCGACGTCGGATCTTGCATCGACCCCCTGTCGAGTTCATGTCGCTCTACCGCTACTTCACCCACGAAACATGCGCAGTGATACATTTCGATCAGGCAACGTTCTGCTGTGCAATGCACAGTCGCGTGAGGCCACCTTGTCCAGACTAGTACGTATCGTATCGTATCGCATCGCATCTCTTCCAGACAGAACGGCTTCACACTTTTGAGATCGGAATGAGGGAGTCCCCTTTGCTTCTTAGATTGGGAGTAAGTCATCGTTGTAAGACAGTCCAAAGACACCAGAGCAGCTCAGATGTATCAGGGCAGGTCAGGCTTCCAGTCATGACTATGGTGCCTTCATGCCTGCACTGGAATACAGGTCGAACAGGCCCTGCCGGACGTAAGGTCGGCCGATAAAAAGTCCCAACTTTCACGAGGGCACTGGCCTCATTGGATAGGTGAGTTTAATCTGCACTTTGCACCTTCTCCTGTGAAGCTTCATCAGTCAGCCATTTGGTACTGAAAGGATAAAGTCGCTCAAGTCATAGTCCGTTTATGAGATCTCAGTGGATCGCAGGCATGATTCTTATCAGCACGCGCCTATGACAGGGCGCCATCCGAAGGGTGCGTTGCTCACGCTTGACAACCTTAGAGAGCACACCTAGACGCCTCAACAACACACGTGCATCGCTCAAAGAACGTTCTGGTCATTTGAGAACAGTAAGGCGTGGCTGCAAAGGACCCTCATGTCAACACCGGCTCTGCTCGAATCTGAGCTCGAGGTCTTAGCACAACATCGACTCCGATAGCCAAACACGTCTTCGCTTGTGACAGAGCGCAACAAGAGCGGACTGAATTCCGCAAGTCAAATGTGTGCAGTAGCACAGCGCTTAATAGTGTGACGTGCAGGTAAATGTACAGTCCCCAGGAACATTGTGGATGGCCCTATTGCTGAGAAGGGTAATGCTGAGGTAGGCTGTCTACATGTCCTACCTGGAAGCGCTTCTCTTGCAAGAGATACCTTAGGTAGTCATTGAAGTCAATCGATTGCACAAGGCAGCTACACTCGCTGCACGACTATCCCGGGAATTCGAATTCTGGAACGACCCTATGAGAAACAGTCTATTTAGGTAATGTTCTATGACAACAGAAGGCGAAACGCAAGGTTGGACGGCCACTTATACCCCAGAGGGACCCCTGCTCACCTGATATAACCCCAGAAGAGAGGCGTTTGATTTTGAGACGCATAGCCAACCGAGATTTTGCATGCCGCATGAGGGGACGTCATCGTGAGGAGCTGAGTAGGCTGATCCAGAAGGTGGTGGTCATACTGAGGCAGTTGTGCAGGAAAGCTTGGTGCAGCATTGCAGCAACTGCCCTGTGGTGACAGCACAATTGCTTACCTTCCTTTTCTGGCTTTCCTTTCTTTGCTGAAGTACCAGGACTACTGTCCATGCAGGCTGACTACCTGCAATGGAGCAATGCCATGCTAAACCGAAAGCTTAAGAGGGGTCAGTCTCATGACATACAGCTGCAAGAGGACTTAGCACAAGTGGAGAATGACATTCGTGCCACAAATCGCGAGAATTCTGAATTGCGCGTCACTATTGCGTACATGAGGGAACATGAGGTATGCTTCCTTGATGCTCTTTTCATGATCCTGCTACTATCATGTGCAATGGCAGGTATATGGCATTGGGATATGCTTCATCATTGCAGTATTCTTAGCTGGTTGTCTCCTGCTGCAGAATACACCACATCCTCTACACACTTCGTTCAAGAATCCCCTGCCGTCCCTGTCTGGCTCTGATCCCTGGACTGAGTGTTCTGTCCAGCCAACAATTCCCTGTTGTTTTGATGGTACGTGCCTTTGTTGAGACATATTGTCTCTGGCATCAAAGATGCCTGCAAGGTACCTCTGAATTTGTTGCATACCTGTGTGGCATTCTGCATCACCTGAATTGCCTTCTTGTTGGTGGCTTGAAGGTAGGTCAGATCGGTAGAAATTTGTTCCTGCATGTAATGTCAACACTTATCTATAAAAGGCGATGGATTTTCAGAGGGGATTTGCTCCACAGCTTCCTTGCTGCTTAGTGGAGGTCCCTTTGGAGTGGATGAGGAGTGGCTGGCCTTCCTGCAACAACTTGCAACTGATGACTTTACACCCATTCCCGGCAAGGGCGGACAGATCTTCTCAATGGAAAGACGAAGCAGCAGTAGACGACAGCGTCTATCATAGAGTGCATTATCCTTTCGATGTTAGCTGATATTTCGTATCCAGCTGCCAGCAGGGATGCAGAGACCACCTCAAAATGTGAGTATGGCCCTGCAGCCCTTAGCAGAGGTGGTGTGCCTCTGTGCTTGACAATTGGTGTCGTAGATGCTTTGTTTTAGTACAAGGATATCCCCTGACTATTAACAAGATGATCAACAGACGATGCAGCGTTTCTACAGCAGCAGCAAGCTTAGCGAGCAGAGCTTCTTCAGGCTGTTCTGAGCATGTATTGAGTTTCCATGGGTCCAGGGTATCTCCCGATCTTCATGTTCAAGTGTGTGCAAAGCAGTCCAGGTCGCAACTGCAATGATGCCTTTTGCCCACACAAAGAGCAGACGAATGCGAATCATATATTGCCTCCCCAAAGGATCTGTTGCTGTCAGCTAAGGAAGAGGACAGCTCAGAAGTGTAAGTTACAGAGAAAGCAATTATATGTTGTCTCAGAGGGAGATGCCCAAGGCTGCAGGATATTGCTTCTGATCTTTGCTTGGTTTTCAAGGCAAAACCCTGTGGAGCATGTCCAGTCTGGTGTTAAGCTAGCCCTGCCTCTCACGCCTGAGACATCTCAGAATGCAGTGGGCACGCATGATAAACAATTCGGTGTTGGGACAAGCATGATGTGACACAACAGCTGTGGTTGCTCCAGTTTGTGTATGTGTGAGAGCGTCAAGTTCCTGCATCTGAGGTTAATTTTCGTTTTGTAGCCGTACACTTGCACGTCACTTCAACCCTGAATTGCTGCAGGTGACTTGACGCTGCTTTCTTTCTCCCATCTCCACGGCATGACTGTGAGTAATGTACGCTTTCAGCGCGCTCATTTCGCCTCATTGGACTGTGCAGGGAGACAGGCAGACGCGGCACACGGCATCTGCTCACTCCTGGCCATGTCAACAGCGATCTCTGAGTTTCATCTTTGACAAAATCAGTGACCTTATCAGTGCAACTGTGAGCTGTACTCCATGTCGCCTGCTGCCAATCTCACTCAGTGACCCAGGAAGGCAGTACCTAAATCTCACCTCCATTTTGCTGGTACATGTTCAGTCTGTCGCATACATTTCTGGCAGATCAGGTAATCTACCATAGTTGCACTATACGCTGCTTTGGCATTTGAGAGCACAATATATACCAAAATACCATATAATCTCAATTTCCATGCAAGAATTCAGCCTGAGCACCGTATATACCCGTATAATACAGAAATCGTATGTATACCATACAGCGTATGGTGCAACTATGTAGTCTATCATCAATCTCACTCTTTTCAGATGAGTCTTCATTGGATTTTGCGCCTATGTGCGCAAGATGCGACTCATACTTGCGATATTGGATATCTGAATTCAGATGCAGCGATAGGTGTCTTTGTCTGTTGGGCATCCCCGTGTAGACTTCCTAGAGATCCTTGATTACGAAGTACTGCGCTGCAACTTACGCAGGCACAATGATCACAGATGCATGGCAGTGGATGGCGCAGTAACGAGTGACTGATCCCAAGAAAAATCGTGCCAGAGCAGACTTGCTATGCTTCATCATGAGCAAAGCCACAGGCTTGTGCTTCTCAACGTAATTGCATATCGCTGCACCTATGTCATTGCTGCCATCAGGATCAGAGTGCAGCATAGTCGCGATCACCTCAGCACCTGCTGACGAGGCCTTTGGGATGAAGAAACGGGTCATGAACTCCTGTGATGCATCATCCTGCAAGGAAAGATCAACGGCCTTGGAGTGATGGGAGAACTCGCACAATAGGCCCAAGTAAGGGTCTAACTTCGACATGCCTGTAGCATGACAGTGTTGCGACAATACTAATGGAAAAGATGTCTCACTCATCTTAGATCTGAAACAGCTATGTTGGGTTCGCCCATGCCAGCTGGACACAGTCGAGCTCACCCTTTCCTTATCGAAGCTTAGCTGCCCTTCATATGCCAGGCCAACAGCATCGGCATTTCCAACCATGGCCGAGGCAGCGATGGGATGTGTCTGAATGTGCAGCAAATGATACGTGTAACCTGCTCGTACAAGGTTGGCAAGAGGTGAGCGCGATGGGCTAACTATGCGACGTGGGTGTTGCTCTATGGCCTTCAAGCCTTACTGAATTCCACGCACGATCACATTCTGATCAAATTTGGCCTTCACAGAGCATGTGAATAACGAGACTCACCTTTCCTGAAGTTCTCCAGGGCAAAGTCCACCGCTTTCAGACACTCCTGAAAGTGCGAAACACACTACGTATGCATTCAGGGCAATTACGATTTGATCTTCCCCCTTTGGAATAAACGCAGTCCTGACTTACAAATTGTCCAAGTCACATTCTCAGCAGGCTTTTGCTCGGACTCACCTTTGAGTTATCTACAGCGATAATGAGGGTATTGTTGCCCATCGCAAGGCATACAGCGTTATTCCTGAGGTGTTTGCCAAGTAATCCAGTTGTAAACACGGTGCATCTGCAGGAAGATGTGGAGAACAATATCTTCAGAATCGCCTAAAAATATATGCGAAGCATGACACATCATCGAGTGTGACAGGTAAGATTACAGAATGATTTAGTAAGGATCACGCAAATTCTCATAGCTAGAATTACAGCTCTGATGATCTGTACCACATCCCAATCGTCCTAATCCTGCAGAGTGTCTGTCAAGAACTGTACAGGTGGTCGCTCCTTCACATAGCTGCTGCAAGAGGTCAGCAGCAGCTATGCTAGCAGCGGGGGTGAATATGACCAGCTGGAGAGGACATCCCTGCATGGGGCTGCAGATGATGGACGTGAAGGGGCGGTAGGCACACACGCTGCCATATATGTACAGTTGAAGGTCTTACGACGATGCACACATGATGGTATTGGAATCCCTGTAATGACTACGCAGGGCTGGCCGACGCAACGCAACTGACATGTATATGTACCTGCCCTACCCATGGCTGATCAGAGTGATGCATGTACCAGGTGGCAATTCTGCTCAACAGTGGAGCAAATGTAATTGCGCAAGACCGGCGTTCAGCCACTCCTCTGCAGCCTGCAGCTCAAACCGTGACAAGATGGTGCTGCGGTTGTATCTATCTGGGGCTGGCGCAAGTGCACTGGATGACAGACAGCGCAACTCTGCAGGCAGAGCTAAGGAGGGCGGGCGTGCTAATCTAGTGAACCCACTTGTTCTGGCCTGGAAGCATCTGGAGGCATGCCCGTCGAAGGCATAGCTGAGCTTGGTATCAGAGGCCTGTGCCTCTGTTTAGCCATACCCCTGCCAAGCACGCATACGGTGGTCCTGCATGGAAAGAAGTGAGGCGTTAAAGAGTGCCTACATGAGAGCCACCTCTTAAAAATGCAATGCTTGGTCAAAGTCCTATTATGTCTGACATCACAGATGTCGGCAAGTATGAATTGCCCAGTGATTGGCCCTCAGGGGGGATGTTGATTCCTTCCCTCGACACTACAGTGGTCGAGTATTTTGCTTGTACTGCGTGAACGCGAACCACTACATCTTCATAGAAAATGAATCCTTAGGCTCATCAGATCATAGCTGTGCACAATACGGTGCTTTGGCGTTTGAGACCGCCGTATATACGCGTATTATACGGTGCATTGTATATACCAAACGTATAATGTCAATTTGCATGCAAAAATTTTTGGCTGAGCACCGTGTATACGCGTATGATACCTAAACCCTAAATCCGTGTATACACCATTAGCGTATGGTGCAACTATGAGAATCAAAGCTTGAGTGTTTACTCAGGAATAATGATCACAGGAGAAAGGCTGTGCACAGCACAGTATGTTGTAACAGAACCAAGGAAAATCCGGGTCATGCTTGACTTCCTCGCTCTCATCATGATCAGCGCTGAAGGATTGTTCTTCTCTGTGAAGTTGCAAATGAGCGCTCCAACATGGCTGCTGCTATCGCTGTGATTCTGCAGCATAGTGAATTTCACAGCAGCCCCTGCAGAGCCGGCCAGATACAGCAATCTACTGTGCACAAAACTCTTGGCCGTTGCCTCCTGCAAAATGCATAGACCAGAATATCAGATTGTGAGTATAGTACGCCTAGCATGACAAAGCACTCACACTACGAGATCAGCAATGCACGCAGCATTCCAAAGTAGCTCCTCTCGGCAAATCGCAGGATCATCTGCAGAAATAACCAAGCCATGGTCGCTAGTCAGAGACGTCTGACAAATGAGAGCCGCAAAGCCTTTGATTACACACCCGCAATTCATCGCACTCATGCTGCTTTGCAAAGGCGAGTGCTGCAGTGTCGGCGCTGGTTTGGATGTGGACGAGGTGGTAGGTGTACCCTGGACATGTGAATACGATTAATTGGCCGACGTCACAATGATTCAGGTACAGCACCTAGAACTCTCTTTGCTGTCATACCATTATCTGCATGGGCCTTTATGCAGAAGTCGTTGCAAGGGAGAAGCAGGAAATCTGGATTCTCACCTATCGGAAAGATTTTCTTGGCATAAACAACGGCCTTCTTGCAGGCCTGCAGAAGGCCGCAGTAAGACACCAAGCAACCTTCTTCCAAGACAGCATATGGGTTGAGAAGCACTGGGTGTATATGTGTGGTAGAGAGTCTGTACCTCCGAACTGTCCACTGCAATAAGGATCATCCTCTGAGTGCCATTGTCAGCAGCATATTCCATGACTGCCGAGGCACTGCTTTCGACTGTAGAGGTCGTTGTTGTCGATGCGAATGTCTCGCAGCAACACGAAATCGCCTTTTGATCAGTCCTGTGAGTATTGACTCGAGGTCTTACCAGACGCTTGACCTCCATGATCTCTTAGCATAGATCTTGGGAGATTGTACCTCTGATATCCCAAGATTTGTGCTTAGTCAACGCACTACTCCTGAGTCCGTAAGGCAATGCCTCCTCCACATCGAATGGAATTGCCAGCAAGCCTGCAAAGGTCGGCTTTAGAGGGTCTCTTGAAAGTGCGTGGACCTATCAATGCTACCAGGTTGTTGGGGAACCATCGATCCCCTCCCGAACCTCTTAATGGAATATCATGAAGAGATTCCCTGCAGGCCCTGCTTGTATTGATTGAGGGTCATGAACATATAGATTGCGGTTGTCCCCATGATGCATTTGCAGGCATCAATACTCTAGGACTGAACAAAGACTGTAGCATGGATGGAAGGCTCCAATAAGGCTGGACAGTGCCCTCACATATCAGATATTTCAGAGGATTGCGAATTTGACATGTGAACAGTGAACATAGCTGCTGAACAATCAGCTGACAGCATTGCAGTGCAACGTTGCTTATATGCCACTCTTGCCCTTGACGTCACTTGTGACGCAGTGCTAATTCAGGCACCACCAGACCTGAGAGGGCTTTCTCACACTTCCCCTGTTCAAAATGGTGGAATGGGGCCGGCGCTGCGGTACCCAAGCAAGGAAAGAGGCTGTAATCGTGTCAGTATACCCTTTTGTGTTATATCAGGATGTTTCTCAGTGCGCTAGAGCGATAGTCTTGAAGCCCTTTTTCCTAGAAGCCAAAGAAAGAGATACTGCTTATGATTCGGTAGATACGAGGAACGAAGTAATCGCATACTCAAACGGCATATGCTCCTGGGTCCCAAAAGTAACAATGTCGACTACGAAGGGATTGACTCGCATAAAGACCCCACTTCATTCCTTGGAGAGAGCGTGGTGTTGTTTACGTTCATGGCTGACCGAAGCACGAGGAAACGAGTCTCGGCCGAGCTCGACTCAGCGCACTTTGGCTGGTTCCACATCAAAGCCATCCTGATCGCTGGAGTAGGGTAAGTACAGATCTGCAACGTACCAGCCTGATAAACCGCTTGTATGCGTCAGCTTTTACTTCCAATGTTCAGTGAAGCGATGGGTCTGCGCAGCAGTGAACTGTGCGCTGCCTGGTCCAGGTTCTACACAGACGCCTATGATCTATTTATCATTGGCATTGCGAAGCCAATGATGGCGATAGTCTACTGTGCGTCCCAGCTTTCGCTCGATAGGAGTCCTGAGCAATTCATCTGATGCATGTCTAGGCAGTGCACGCTCTCGGTGTACTGCATTCGCTTGAGCAAGGCAAAGCCTGTCTCCGTACGTCATAAAGACAATATGATTTGCGCTCCAAAGCTCTGCCTGCACCTGTCATACTATCGATCTAAGGGATCCCTTGAACACGTGCAGATCCCCAGCTGAACGGTAAGTTGGCTGTGTCTGACGATCTCTGGGTGACCGGGGTTGCGCTTGTTGGCGCACTCATAGGCCAGGTGATCAGGCCGCAGCTGCTGATGAGAACATTTCTTGGATACACACAACACAGTGTTCTGTATCATGCCTGTATCAGTTCTTCAGTGGATTAGGACACTTCAGGCATTTCAGCTTTTCTGCTGGTCTTCCATAGCACGTGACGTGACATTCAAGTCAGGATCTAGCAGGGTTTCAGCACAGCCCCTTAAATCCAATGACAGCTGTGTGCAGTTAACATTTGGCTTCCTTGGCGACTACCTGGGCCGCAAAAAGGTCTACCTTGTCACGTTGATCATCATGATCTGCGGCACAATTGGACAGTGCTTCGCTGCCTCAACAGTGAAAGGTATCGGGTGAGGTGTCCCTGCCCGATTTCAGGCCCCTGTGGACTTTTGAAGAGATCCTATTTGCTCCTTCCCAGAACAGTGGTTCGTGACTATCACATTGCAGTGCTTATGATCTTTGTAAGTTCAACTCCGCAGGGTCTGGCGTTGTTGCGCAGCCTTGAAACTGCCATCAGATGTCCGCCATGAATCCATGCACCGCATGCCTACGTTGAAGAATTCCCTTGCTGAAAGTATTGTCTTGCTTGCAGTTTTGTGACGGAATTGTGCATTTGGCGGTTTGTGCTCGGGGTTGGCATTGGTGGTAGGTGCCTGCCTGACTGGTCCATTATTAGCATCTTATGATTACAGTTGCAACCCCAATCCAACTATGGGGGCACTAGTGATCCAAAGAGCAGAGACAACATGCACAGCTGCAATTGGGCCCTGAGTAAGCATACAATGCCATGAGCACATCGCTGGCTGTGCCGCTATGATCTGAGGCTGCGGCGCACACTACAGACCTTGACCATTAGTGCAAGCGCCTCTGTTTGCAGGTGATTATCCACTGAGTGCGACCATTGCGACAGAGTACTCCCCCACCAAATGGCGTGGAGCTTTTGTAGCTTCGGTTTTTGCCATGCAGGTGTGCCTCTGCATATTTGCCACATTGCTTGCTCTTCCTTTGAGAGCCTTCTATTTCTGAACAATTTAGCCCGTGTTGTGCTTCACTTGGCAGACAGCCGACACCTTAGCAATGATGTACTTGTTACAATGCAGGGCCTTGGAATTCTTTCGGCTGCTATTGTCTCCATCATCACGATTCGCTGCTTCAAGGATGCCATCTTATACCATGGTGCCTCTTGTCTTGCGCCTGCGACACATGCAAAGGCCCATGGAAGCACTGCTTGCAAGTGGCATTGCAGTCCTCTCACACTGACCTGGCTGGGGTTGCAGGATGCAATAAGATGCTATGATGTCCAGATAGCATGCCAGACACCCATGCCAGGCCTTCTCTCTGCTGTCTCATACAACGAGTCTTCTGCAGATGCCAAACTGTCTGATTTGCTCAACTGGGTGTATCCATTGCAGATATCAACTACCTGGACTATGTCTGGCGTATCATCATCGGCTTCTCAGCTATTCCAACTATCCTCACTATCTATCTGCGGTGCGAGTCCTCCCACCACCCATATCTCACTTGGTCTTTGGCATGTATGCATCTCACACAATATTTCTCAGGCGTGGCAGCGGCATGGCTTACTGAATGTCTTTTAAATTCTGAACTACCAACATAGGCAGGAATGCCTACTGCATTCATTGGCTGGCTCAGTGCCGTTCCTAACACATGTTGAAAGTGCAAATTCTGTGGCCTACTCCATCGTCCCAGGCGTAGTCCTCAGCCTAAGCTTGGGTCTCCTGAGCACGATAGTGAGGCAAGGTGCAGGTCTCAGCTGCCAGAGACGCCCAGATTCTCCACAGACGTGGAACAGGACGACGCAAAAGCTCTGCAAAACGTGAGGGCCGCAAAATCTAATGAGGGCGTATTCGTTGAGGATTACACCCCAGCCTCAAAGATGAATCGCATCTCTGCCAGTGGCCTTGGCCGCTATCTGACCTATCCCAGCATCCTGCACAACAGGTCAACCTTCACCATCTCGTGTGTGAAAATTGGGCTAAATCTGTTCATGCCTCCTACATGGCAGCATGCTGTACTGCCTGCCATTGCACTATTGAAATGCTTACTAAAGTGCTTGTCCTCAAAAGGTTGCCAGAGCAAGACCATGACTGTAGCCTGACATCAGGACTCTCCCTTCCTAGGCTGTGACGAAATGATTAGGGCGTTCAGGATATAGGTGCATGAGCAGCCACCACCTGCCTCCTATAAGGCAAATTGTTTACCCACCACTTCCACAGCTATGTCTTATATGAAATGCTGAATAATATGTTGTGTATGGAAGAAGCTGCTCAAAGACTACTAGCATATTCATTCGGTTTCAGGATTTTCAGGCGTCAGTTCACGGCGGCCTCTGTATATGTTGGAAGGGCCAACAAATACACATACCAAGAGGGTGATACAATCGACAAGCACTTTTGTACTGTTGCAGGAACTTCTGGGTGCTGATTGGTACAGCCTCCACATGGTTCCTACTGGACATCGCCTACTACTCCCAGAATCTCTTTCTGCCCAATATCCTGGAGGGTATTGGCTACAATCCCAGCATTGCCCTGCCTGCTGCCAAATGCATGAAGATGCACAACTGCCCTCACTACAGTCTGCCGGTGAGCTTTTATACTGTTGGCCATACCTTACATCTATGCCTTGCAATCAAGCACCTGTTGCTGCGGGCAGCCTGTCGCCTCGATACATGAATAGCGACTCTTGAGGCTTGTGTACACGTAACTCGATGGGCAATATTGTTCGGGCACCTCAAAGAGCCATATCAGGCACCTCACCCAATTCAGAGTGTTCATGCAATGCAGGTTCCTCCTTTTGATGGCATGTTCGCCTGCAAGGGCAAATGCGCAGAGCAGGTTTACGACAAAGTGTTCAAAACAGCAGCAGGGAATGCAATCACGGCATGCATGGGCACAGTGCCTGGGTACTGGTTCACCATCGCTTTTGTGGACACCATCGGCCGAATCAACATTCAGTACATCGGTAAATCTGTCCTGGTCAACTGCATTTTTGACATCTAGAGACCTACCGGATTTTATGATCTCGTCATATAAGCAAACATATTGTGGAGGTGTCTGCCTGATATGATGCTGACTTTGCTACGGTCGGAGTACCAGCATACTACGCTGTATGATACAGACGGCATGCTGGTCAGGTCAAGCATGTTGCCTCAAGTTACAATGCGGATATGCCAGCAATGTACCTGTTCCACAGGAGCACTGATACAGGGTAATGCATCCTTCAGGCTTTGGCGTCATGACCTCGCTGCTCATCATCCTTGCTGCAGGTCTGCTGCAGATCAAGGCAGTGTCCATATGGCTATTCATCGTCTTGTATGCACTGGTGAGCTTCTATCTATCTTTAGACTTATTATCTATCCATCTTACGTTATGCTTCCCCAAGTTGGTTCTCTGGTTCTCCTGCTTGCTCCAAAGGAATGTCGCTCGGTTCAAGTCTGAATGCACGCGTCCTCTGTGATAGATTTGCGCTCACAGATGTCGCTCAGCTTGCCCTGCACAAAGAAAGTGAGCGTGAAAATGGCTGAGATGCCTGCTATGTCCACAGACATTCTTCTTCGCCAACTTTGGCCCCAACGCAACTACCTTTATCACACCTGTTGAGGTCTTCATCACAAAATACCGATCCACTCTACACGGAGTCTCTGCTGCCTGTGGTGCCGTTCTTTCCTCTCATGCAGCATTCCAAGCTGACAATGCACAAAATAAGCCACATGCAAAGTGCTAAGTCGCTGTTTGCTTGCCCTCACAGCTTGGGATTGTCTCCACCGTCTCTCAGGGTTTGATGGGAGCTGGGAACTATGAGGTGTCAATGGGCTTGCCTACATAACACTGTGTGGCTCATGCAGGCAAAGCAGGTGCGGTTGTGGGGGCCTTTGGCTTTGGTCAGCTCTTTCTTGTCGCAGGGATTTCTACAACCCTGGGCCTTCTGGCTCTGACCAACTTCATCGGTAAGACTTATTGGGTTGACTTCGACTCAGAGAGCAGTCCCGACATTGATGCAGCCACAACTTGTGGTCAGCTGTGTGCAGGCCTGTGCCTGCACCGTGTCTGTGCCAGAGCAAAGCTTACAAAAGGCAATCCTCTGCAAGCAGATAGTGTATGCTTGCCTCTTCTGAACACCAGCTGTGCGCAGGCCTATGTTGCACCATCTTTGTGCCGGAGACGAAGCGCATGCACCTGGATGATGCTGCTCTGCATTCCATCTCCCATTTCGGCATGTTTCTCGCATATTGCAAGACCAATCAGGTCTGCTTCAATCATCATGCTCACGGTTGCCTATGAACTGAGGTCTCATTATGCTGTCTTGCTTTGAACCTGGTTGCATCGGGACTTGCCTTGCAGCAGAGCCCACACCTCTCAGATGGATGATTGCCAGAATTTTATGCCTCTGTAAGCAGTGCTCTTTGCGCTCATAAAGAATAAACAATATGCTGCAGCACACAATACAGGATCGAAATTTCCGACTCCTGTGCATAATTCTTCTGAAGACGATGCAGTATGAGTCTGAGCTGAGGTGATATTGCTATTGAATGGCTTAAAAGAGCAACTTGGCATCTGTGCTGGAGGCAACAACTGTGCGGTGGCCAAAGAAAACTTCATGATGGGGTCGGTCTGCGCAGGTGAATCCTGCGATCGAGGATGATAGAGCTGGAATGCAGCTGCAGCCTGCAGAACAGGTCCATGGTGTCCGCGCTCAAAGCGACGATCATGGAGCCGTAAAAATCTGAGCTCACAGGATCCCAGCATATCTGACAGCCCCATACAATTCACCCTCCTTTCTGGGTCCGCTCCTAGGCTTGTCTTTGGGGTCGGTTAAGATTTTCGACAGAGCCCATCAGCATCGGACAAGCAGCTCTATGAAGATGCGGTCAATTGTCGGCTGCATTCGATCCCTTAGTACTGCTCCGGTTTGCACTTTGTGTGCGCAATGTTGAGGAAGTTTCGTGGCATATATAAAATCTATGCCGAGCCTCTCTAGTCACAGTAATCCCTGATTATGTAAGGCCCCTCATCAGTGCACATGCATCTTTGATCGGGTCCCTCATCGCGTATTGTTGTGATCTCCTAGTGTACGTCGCAGTCCAAGGCTCCATTACCTACACCCAAAAGCTTTCCTTCCTCTATATATGTAAAACGTGTTCTGTCTGAGAAGTACTTTTGACGATGTGTGTTTGTAGATATCTGCATTGCCCTCTGCAAGCAGATCTGTCCAGTACCCTAGAAGCGTCTTCCACGTCGGAGTCTCTACAGGCCGTGGCAGGAATGCGTCAGGATCTGTATTGGACGATGCTAACGCTGTGCGCTCACAGATGCTCATGATAGTATCCCATGGCTTAAAAAATTAGTGTGGTGGTCTTGCTGAGTAGACTCCTTGCAGAGGGCCTTTAAGCCGTCATTCACGCATCAGGAGTATCTGGAGGCGACGATGCATCGCTGCAGATCACCTGCTGCCCTCTCTTCAAAGCTATGAGGTCTTGACAAAGGGAGACAAGCAGCAGTTTGAGGCCAACAAGGCTGGCTCGGAGGGACATCGAGCTTGGCCATGGCCTTTGGTCAGGTGTTTCATGGTAAGGTCGAGAGTGAAAGCATTGCTGACGCATTTGCTTTGTACATAGCCTGGGTGGTAGGCCACTGGGATCTCTGATGTGTCCATAAATGAGCCAGGATTTGGCCGATGTCATTGATCAGGATTATGAGAAGCAGCTCCATCGTTGTACCAGAGAGATCGTCAAAGTCAAGAACAAAACTATCAACGCAGTTGAGGCTAGATTGTCAGAACAACATTTCCGTGACATTCACAAAGCATGTCAGCCTTCGCCTTCGCTCAGACTTGGTGGCCATGCAGCCCTGTCTGAGAAGTTTCGCCTTCCCTCTGCGTACGCCATGCGCTACTAGGGGCTTACCTTTCTGCGCAAGATGCCTGGACACGTCGTCCCACGCCTCGGTCACCTGCACTGAGCAAATAGGATCCCACTCTGCAGCTGCAACATGAAACCGTCAAGCTCAGCACCTAGATGTGAGCTTTATCCCCAGGAGATCACCTTATGACTCATAAACCGTTAGACGATACAAGACCTGAGCGTCGCCTTGCGGGCGATTACTGATGGCTTCTGAGACATTTCACGTCAACTGAAAAGCCAACCCCAAGCGATCACTAGTTGCTTCCTAAGCAGAGGGTGATGACCAGGGATTTTCTACGGATCACCTCCCGCTACCTGCTAGTCAACTCGGGGACAGATCCGGTTATTGGGCTACAGCTGACGTATTCCTTTTCTTTCAATCGCTGCTGATACCCCTTGCATCATCGGGCCTGGCAGCCGTGAACGTGTTCTCGTCCTGACGAATCTGTTGAACAGCAGCATAGCCATGTTGCAAGAGGGAATCGTGTCCCCTATAGGTGATGATTGCTCGGCATGCGAGTATTGCTACATACGTTGTCATCTCCAGAAGAGTGTGGCAATATCCGATACTCTGGCGTTTCCTTCGTCTGCTGAACGCATCTACCTTATCGTTTCACGATCTGCATTGGAAGCTTGTTGTCGCCGAATTTAGAATTTTCTGGGTCATAGGTATAAGGCATGCCATCATCTCGATCATCAAGACGTTTTCATATACGTAGGCGCTCTTCAAAACGTTCAAGGCGTGCGTCAAGCCGAAGACGCACACGTGCAACCCTCAGATATGGAGGCAGGACAAGCAGACGTCCCACAGGCTTCAACTTCTTCGGTAAGAGGTGATCGAGCCATTGCCACACTTATGGGGATGAGAGTGGGATATTACGCCATCCCTGACGTTGAGGCTTAAGATGGGATAGTTCCTGTGCTCTTGACGACCAAAGAAAAGGCAGTCAACATGTGATGGTGTATGAGTCGTTATTGTCTGCATGGCCCTCTGACGCACAACAGATTTGGGAGTAAGATAATCCATGCGCAAAGTGTCCCACTCTCAGCTCTGTCATGACGCGCCACAAGATGTGCAGAATTAGGGCTTGCTGTCACAAAACAATGTTGAATCATCAGATTGGACAACCAAAGGCAGCTTGCAGGAAGTATACTAATGTGCGGGTATATATGAAGGATTTCATTAGTAGTGTGATGGGTTCCAAGGCAGGGATCAGTACTGAGCGAGTACCGTCCAAGCGATCACGCGATGACATAGAATATTTCGTCGGTGGAGTTGCGTTTCACGCTGTGCGCATGATTAAGCGACGCTCAGACGTGTCTCTTCCTTGACTGCGCGCGATGTCGTCTCGCACGATCGAAAGCCCTGAACTCAGAGGAGGCAATGAATCTGATAATGTATTAGGGAGGGCTGAAGGAAGCTCTACAGCTGTGAGCGGAGGGCTGTCACCAACGAGCGCTCGACAGGCAACGAGCTCCGGTCGCTCCCATACTGATTGCAGCGAATCGTGTCATTCACTGAGCTAGGAATCAGGAGACTCAAGTGAGCGCGAAGTCGAAGAGCAGCTTTGTCAATGCGCGTGATCGCTCGCCAAAGCCAAGAACTGATGATTGAAGCTATTAAAGAAGACCACAAAGATAGCTATTGCCTGAATCGGTGCCCTAGCAAGTTGCCAGTTTTTCTTGGAGGGCGATCCTCACGAGATGCTGCGACAATCATCTGGGTTGCTGTAGCGCTCTCAAGAGTTGCTTGGGACGAATGGCTTGTACGCTGCTGTAGGAAATGGCATTGCTCTGCAGGGCATAAGCAAGTCGCAGGAACGTTGTAGCAGCAGGTCGTTGGGGTATTTGGTAGCCACTTTAGTGCAAGACACGGGCTATGGAACGAACTCAGAGTCTGCGCATAGCGGGAGACATACTTCCTGTGCAGACGGAGCATGCAATCATTCCCTAGAAGTTGTTCAATGAGATAGGAATGATCTGGTCAGAGACGTCTTGACATACGAATCGGTATCAGCGCTGACGCGATCAAAGAGGCCGACGAGTGCCCCATCGAGGCCATCTCGGCCTTCTCATCGGGGCTCTCCGATGCTCACCCCACTGACGATCGAAAGACCCGTCGTCGTCTGTCTGTCTGCGCCATTGGGATGAGCCAATTCGAGTCTGTAATCGATTGATGGAGCCATCAACGCCTCATAGACGCAAAAGGCTTGTCTAGACGTCTCAGTGTCGTCCACAATTTCCTGCTCGTAGGCAACTACGCCATTTTGGTGTGCTAGAGATGAAGGACAGGTCCGTCTGGGCTAGATTGAGAGCCAGAGGTCGATCACAGGTGGCTGGCCTTGGCAATGATGCAGCACACCGGCAAGTGTCCCATGCCTACAGGTATGTGAAATAATGCAATACGATGGCGTGGGATGTCCCAACCCAGATTTTCTAATCATATTACTGTCAGAGGGCCAAAGAACATCTTGGTCGGCCTCTACCCAATTGCTTAGTATCAGATGGTTGGCAACAGAATTTGTGAAGGTGTTGCGCAGCTACAGGCTCTATCAACTGACGCTTGCATGTTGTAGATCTTCATTTAGAGTTGAAGTGGTATCATGGGTCGCACGAGTGCCACTATGTGGTCGACAAGCCTAGCTTCCTAGCTCGGTGTCTCTGATTTTAGGGTAGAATCGTGGCCACACAAAAGGTAATGTGACAGGTGTGGTTCTGTGATGAAGGCGTCTCCCTTTGAGCCAGCTGTGTTCTCGCCATCCTCGTACAGCTACATGATCGCCACACTCGCCCAGCCAGACCAGCACATCCTTTGAGAGCACAGAGCCTGCCGAATGACTGCACACGAAAGTCCTCCTCGAAGGGTCATCTTGGGTCATGTATGGCCTCCTAGATTCGTTCAATCATTCGGTGCTCCCCTGGACTTTCTGGGATGATCGCTGCCCAGTCTGAAGTTCGACTCATCTTTGCGAAGACTGTCTGCACAATCCGATGACCTTCACAGGTATGCCTCATCCTGCTCATCACACCCATCTGCAATGCTGATCTGTCATATCTCCTATACATCTCCTCACAAAATATGAGGGCATTGTGGCCGTCAATACAGCTCAATATTCTTCCCGTCCATCAGGCAGCTGTTGCTGCCATTTCTATACACGATATACTCTAATACCTCCCTTTTATGGTAGTTACTGGAGATGACGAGACAGTGACCCTGCAGAGAGGGTGCAATAGAGTATGGACGTCTTCAGAAAGGTAGTGGACCTCTACCGTTTCCACCAGAAGATAGAGGTCGCGTGCAGGATATTCCGAGCCCCTTGACAGACCCGCACACGTTTGTGGCCTTAACGTACGATATGGGGCGTCACCTATAATAGCCCTTGAGTGCGACTGCTTCAGGACCACTCTTTCTTAAAAATGGTATGTTGCACGATGTCCATGCCCTTGCCTTTGCGCCACCTCATGTCACGAGCTCCCTCTTGCCTACACACTGGTGGCTCCACTTTCACGACCTCCTGCATCCTGTCCCAGCCACTGTCATCTTGTCACTGTCGCACAGTGCCACACAGTGCACGCCCAATCTTTGCCACCAGCTCCCGACCCTCGCTCTCACTCATTGAATTGCTTTGCACACCACGTCCCAACCTCCTCCATCCTCTTGGTCCTCTCACATATTTCTATACACAAATATCTCAGATTTCAGATCTCTACCTTTCTTGGTAGTTATACGATATGACACAGCGTGTGGGGCTGCAGGAGGAGTGCGATATAGTTTGGAGTCTTCGGAACGGTAGTTGCTCTCTACCTTTTTCGCCAAATGGTAGAAAACCTGTGCAGGATGCATTCACGTTCCTCAGACTCATGGAAAGTTGTGCGCTCCCAGACAGTTACTTGGTAACTGTGGACAGTGCAGCCTTCTTGGTCAGCTTAGATGCAAGATACTGAGTGAATACTTACATATCCAACCGACCAGTCGCGTTCGTTCATGCTCGGCTCTGTGGCTTGCCTACTTTCGATCTGCCAGTGGGCTTATCACTTGTGATAGCCAGCCGGTCGCCTCACTCGCTGAGCTCAACTGCGTCCTCCAGCAGGACACATCCCCTGAAGGCGCTCTTGTGGTTTTTACCGCCTATAGCTCGGGAATCCTTGGGGCACGCAGTCTTCAGCACCGTCTGCAGCCCTTGCCTAAATCCCTCTTTTGAGGGCTTGGTCAAGTCCCCGAACTTCACATCGATCTCATGTTGTTCCACAGCCGTGATAAAGTCAGACAATGTCGCCTCGGCCTCTTTCAGCTTGAAGTGATCCTCCTTCGTCCTGCGCTTGATGAAGGTCTTGGCGAACAGAGCCATCACGTTGCCATCAATCATGTAGTCCTCTGTGCTCTATTGTATGCTGGCAGGGCAGTGCTCGACGTACACGTGCTCGTACATGCTCAGCAGCAGCAGCATCGCGTCCATCGCCCATTCCGAGAAGCGCAGGTTGATCTGTGGGTCTGCAGGATACACGTGGCTGTCCATCGTCCACCTCACCTCCCAGCACGAAGCGGCTCACGTAGTCAGACTTCCTCATACGAGTGCGTGCACCCCCATTGTCGTTGTCTATGCCTGGCAGGTTGTTGCAGGCCAGGTAAGGAACGAATTGGGGCCTGTACTCCACGTTGGCACAGAATAGGTCCCTGCCACCTGTCAGTTCGCAGGCCGAAGCGCCATTTACGTACGCATTGTTGTCTGGCTCCTCCATCGCTGCCAAGCGCACTCCCTTTAGCCCCATTAGAACAGAGTCCGCCTTGCCTAGATCTGGCCGCACGCTGGTCAGGTACTTGATGGGCATCGTCTTCCCATACCTCCCGAAGATGACCTTTAGGAACTCGGGTTACACGCGTCTGAAGTACTCCTCCACCGCTGCACGATGGCCTCCTCCTTCTGCCACAAAGTCGTAACCCGTGCTCATGCTCACGTTGTCCTCTGGCACGCCCGGCCTGTACTGACCTCTGCTGAGGTCGTACACTCCATTCTCAAAGCACAAGAGCTTCCTCAGCCTGGTCCCGCTGAATCCTTCTTCGTGGTCCAAGTTGGCGATCTACTTGACGGCGCTCTCCCTATGGGAGTTGTTCTACAAATCTAGCGCAACCTTGGCTGCCCTGTGCCCCCTCGCCTCGTCTGCCTTGGCCTTCTCTTTCTCCCTGTCCTCCTTCTCCTTGGCCTTCGTGAACGATTCGGTGGCCTCTGCTTCGAACTCAGGGGCGAGCACATCGCTGAGGAGTGTCATGACGCCTGCAGTGGATTTGTGCTGCTGCCAATGAGTTTCGTTGAAGCGAAAGTAGGGTATGGTGGTTTAGCTCTCGCAGCACCACTTGTGCACCCCTGGAAACATGGTCTGGAACAGCTTGACGATGCTGACGTCCGAGCCCTTCTCTCTGATGCATGCCTCCATGGCAGATCTCACCCTCTGGGCTTTCGCTGGGTCTTCGGTCCACTCGCGCTCCCTGCCCACCACCTGCACAATTTACATACTCATTTCCTCTGTAGAATGACTGCGCAATACGCTGGCCTGGGTGATGTGCATACTCACCTGGGCCATCCTCCACGCCACGTACCCATCATTCCACGCCACGTACCCATCATAGTTGTCCACCTTGGCGCAGTGGATGATCGTTTCTCTGGTCACAGGAGCTCGGCCGTTGGTGTCCTGCACCTCGTCCCACTCGCGTTCGGCTTCGCACTGGTCGAACTTCGGGCTCTTGCGCGACTGCTCGATGAACAGGTCTCCCCGCCGCCGCTCGTCTTCAGTGCGAACTTCAGCTGCACCCACTGACTGTACACGTCCCAGCGCTCCTTGTGCAAAAGGTCTAGCAGCGAGCGCGTTGCAGCCACTGACAGCGCGCCATCAGAGTCTCGATCTCCCCGCTCGCCCCTGTGTGCGGCTCTTCAACCTCTGCTGGCTGCTCGCCCTCGTATATGAGGGTGTGCTGCATCATCTTAAACACCCCCGATCTCTAACGGGGACGTGGTGCGAGCCTTCCAATCGACCTCTATCGACCTACACCATCCCAGCGTCGGCGAACAGAGGGTGCCCATCAAGGGCGCCCCTCCAGGCTCGTTTGCTGCGATCGCGTTTCCCAAGACCTCTGCCCTCCACAGACTTGCTTGTCCATGGCGTTCACCAGGTGGCGCCTGATCGCACCCGCCATGGTGCTGCCTACTGGAAGGTCTCCGAACACGAAGCAGTACCTGGTCTGCTGTGCATGTAGCACAAGTGGTTTGCCGAATCTCTTGAGGTTCAAGATTCCTCCCAGCTTGGCCATCAGGGTCCTCAAAAGGTCAAATCTGTTTGGCTCGGGTTGACGTGACAGGTCGACCTGCACCACCAGCGGGTGCACGCGCAGGCCATGCTCCCTGAACTTTTAGTCAAACTGCTCGGCCTCTGTCAAATACTTCTCGTAGAACTCTTGCCGCGCTGCAGTGTCCTCAAGCCGCCAACCGGTCTTGTCCTCGGTCGTCAGGGTTGTGCGCGTCGGACGCGTTATCTTGAAGTCTGCCAAGTACTTGTACGTCTCTGACTGCCCCCAGGGCTCGCAGGGCAGCTTGAACATGTTTGCCTCATTCAGCTCGGGTCTGTGCAGCAGGCGTGTGCTCAGCGCCTCGTACGTTATGGCCTCGTCAGTCACGTCGCCGGTTTCCAGGTCTATCTGGCAAGGCACATAGCAGCCGCTGGCAACATCCGCCTCAACCTCCTTGTTGTTTTGGTCCTGTCCCTCACGCTGGAAACCTCTTTGTACTTGAGAGACCCCACCAGGCGCAAGCCGTTCGAGGTCAGCACCCTTTCGTCCACGATGTCATTCCAGTCGACCTCGGGATGCTCTGATGTCAGCACACTTAGCTGCTTCTCCCGGATGCGCACGGCCGTCCTGTTGTCCACAATGATGTCCGGGCACAGCATGTGGAAGTTTGCAGAGTTCCGGTGCTCGAACAATTTCCTCGTCTCCCCGATCACCGACTTCAGAGCCCGAACAACCTCCTTCAGCACGGCCATCGAGCTCCCCACGCTCGCGCCCTTGGTTGCGCTCTTGTCCTCGTCCACTATGTATGGGAATTACTCGGACTTCTTCACCACCAGCCCCAGCTTCAAGCGTGGAAGATCCGACACGTAGTGCTCCAGGGGAGGCGCCTGACCTGGTCATCTGGAAGCTTCCACCTTCCGTTGCTCAGGGCCAGTACGTTCCAACCCTCCGCCTACTTGTGCGGGCCCAGCAATCTGTGCGTCCGACTCTTACGCGCCGGCCCACTCTCATCCACCGTTGACACACACACCCTACGTTTGCTTCCATTATTTTGGTGATGCCAGTCCGGATGTCTCTTGCTGCCACCTTCACCGTCGTATCGACCACGCGTCAGTCCACGTGCTTAGCCTCTTCTCGACTTCCTGTCAAGGAGTGCTCGTCGTCTCTTCGTCCCCTCCTTCAAGCACGCCAGACTGTACGCCACCATCTTTTTGCAAATCCCACACTGCATTTCTTTTTGGCAACGTAAGATTCATAAAAGTCATCGCCGTTCTCCTGCTCTCGTCGGACGACTGGGACATACCTGGCGCCTGTCTGTGCTCCTCCTTCCAAATTCGAGACATCTACTCCATCATCTTTGCGCAATGCTACTCAATTTCCCGGTCTCCTGCTGCCGATACCTGTCACCTTTGGACGAATCTTCTGGGTACCTCCACCCTACTTCCTCATACAGACTGCTCGTTTGGACCATCCCCGTCCAAAGAGCCTCGGTGAATTGAAACAAACGTCTTGCCGGTCTTGCTTGCTGCCAATGCTGCCGCCCATATCTTTGGCCGCATCTGCGGCCACATCTTCATCGCAGCTGGTTTACAGAGACCCTTGCACCTAAGGATCATCAGTGATTTCGTCATACTCATCATCTGCCTCGGCGTCGTCCTCCAGCATTCCCCCCAGTTCAAAACATTGGCCAACCCGACCCTGTCACTTTCTGCACCATCAGCTCCTTTTCCAATGTGTTTGCTGTGCAATGAGGCACTTCACATAGACTGCTTGTACTGTGCAGGCCTCAATTCATCTCTGTGTGAGCGCCAGAGCAGGCTCATAAGTTTAATTTACATAGCCTTTAAAGGCAGCTGCTTGTTCGCTTTTACAAAAATTTACCAGATGACTGATACCATCACCAGCTTCATAGAATAATCTCTGTGCAGTTCTACGATCAACCGAATACATTTAGGCTGCAGCCAACAGCGTACGTTTACCGTCAATCACCTCACAAAAGGTCCTTATGAATTCTTTAGCCATGTCATGCAAGATGCAATCTCGTACGTGCATCATTGGCTATCCGAACTCAGATGCAGCGCTAGGTGTCTTTGCCTATTGGGTAACGTGGTGCGAAGATCCTTGGTTACGAAGTACTGCAGTGCAACTCACGCAGGCACAATAATCACAGATGCATGGCAGTGGATGGCGCAGTAACGAGTGACTGATCCCAAGAAAAACCGTGCCAGAGCAGACTTGCTGTGCTTCATCATGAGCAGAGCCACAGGCTTGTGCTTCTCAACATAATTGCATATCGCTGCACCAATGTCATTGCTGCCATCAGGATCAGAGTGCAGCATAGTCGCGATCACCTCAGCACCTGCTGACGAGGCCTTTGGGATGAAGAAACGGGTCATGAACTCCTGTGATGCATCATCCTGCAAAGATAATTTGACAGCCTTGGAGTGATATATTGGCACAGTCGGCCCAAATAAGAGTGAACTTCGACGTGCCTGTAGGATGACCAGGTTGCGACAATACTAGTATAGAAACTGTCTCACTCATCTTTGATCTGAGACGGCTATATTGCATTAGCCATGCCAGCTCGAAACAGTCGAGCTCACCCTCTCCTTGTCAAACCTCAGCTGGCCCTCAGACGCCAGGCCAGCAGCATCGGCATTCCCGACCACGAAGAGAGGTGCGATAGGATGTGTCTGAATGTGCAGCAAATGATACGTGTAACCTGCTCGTCCAAGGTTGGCAAGAGGTGAGCGTAATGGGCCAACTATGCGACGTACATGTTGCTCTATGGCCTCAAGCCTTACTGAACACCACGCAAGATCACGCTGAGCAAGCCAGGGCGTGTAAGTATCGAGCCTCACCTTTTGTGAAGTTCTCGAGGGCAAAGTCCACCGCTTTCAGACACTCCTGGAGATACAGAACACACCACGTACGCTCTCATAGCAGATCTTCCCAATTGGAACGTTCTAATTTGCGACGTACTGCAGCATATCCTCTCTAGGCTTTTGCTCGACTCACCTTTGAGTTATCCACAGCGATAATGAGGGCATTGTTGCCCATTGCGTACGGCCGTTTTCCAGCAGTGTTTGCAAGTGACAAATACGCTGTATTTGCAGGCAACCCTGCGACAAAATCTTTGGAATCTGCCAAAAATCTACGCGAAGCATGACACATCATCGAGTGTGACAGATGAGATTACCGAATGGTAAGGAAGATTTACGCAACTCTTCATAATTTGGATTACAGCTTCGATGATGTATGCCATTACCCAATCATAAGAGCCCTGCTCTGACGAAAGAGCCTCGGCCCATCAGGTACTAAAGGCGACTGAGCGCGAGGCTGTCGCGTGTCACACCATTAATACTCGGAAAGTACGCCTGCCTACAATGACAAGAGCCATGCAGTCCTTTTCGAGCATGTCCTTGTTCTATCGATCATTGCGTGACCTCATGCAAGGCACCCCCCTCTACCTCGCCAATACTTGCGAGACACCGCAACCCAGTGAAGACAGTAGTACAACCTATCTTGAGCTGCCCTAGTGATGGCTCCACGGGTTATGAGAGTCACACACAAGCTGTCACTGGGCGCCGAAAGGGGTAGGTGCGATTTGGCACCGAAATCGAGTTGGCGACTTCGGCCTACGAATACGGTCGTCGGTGTCGTCCTCTGTCGGACGCTTACTGGACAAGTGAAGGCCTCGATCAAATTCCTTATTACTTAGACTATTACTCGGCCTATGCTTGGACCTGCACACAGCTCTGGCAGCAAAGTAGCAGGCAGCATACTCCCATACAGAGCAACTACAGCAGCGAAACCGCAGCAGGGCAGGCTTTGGGAGGCTCAGAAGTCCTCGCAAGAGCCTGTTGATAGCAGCGACAGTGTCGCGGAAGTAGCAGCGTTGCACTTCAGGATCCACAGACATTCAGCAGCAGATGGCGCCTGCCATTCTTAGATGCTGCTGCTGCCAGCATAGTAGGCAGCAGCCGCTGTGCAGACGACGGTGATGAAGAGGGGGAGGATGGGGTAAGTCACCTGGCTGCGCTCTACCCTGATAGAGATGCGCACCTTAACAGAATGCACACCTCTTTTTTTGTGTGATGCTGCAGCAGTGGTGAGAAGAAGCCTGCAAGTGCTTACAATATTGTCAGATGTGTCTGGAAGCTACTGCAGAAGCCATCTGAGTCCTTGCCCACCCTGGATTGTATTGCACAGGTGTGACTACTCTGCTTTGCATGGTGCAGGGCTTGACCCACAACAATGTAGCAGTTGCAAGTAATCATAATTTTGTTGTCTGATGAAGGATGTCTACAAGAGATTGACAAATTCTGGCAAGGACTGCACCTTGTGGCCAGATCTTGTGAAGCCAGCGCCCAACCCCATCCTGCATGACGCCAACACTGACTTATCCCTGATTGGTCTTCTGGGTTCCAGCGCTTCTGCAAGGCGAAGCTGCTGCGCCTGCGTGCGCAGCCTGCCTCAGCTGCAGTGGCAGAGGGCAGAGGGTTGGGCCTGGCAAGATACGCAAAGTCTGTGGCATGGACACAACCTACTTGATTGTGGCCACCAGGTACAGGCACAAGAACTGTCCAGGTGAGATGAGAGCTGAGACGTGTGCAGATCTTATACATGCTTTGCTTGGATGATCATCGAACAAAAGCTGTCAGCTGTACCTCTTGGCCGGAGGCACATGACATTGCTTCAATGTCTTAATGTCTGGCTGTCAATGGTGCAAGGAAGTCTGCTCTGAGAAGCAGCAATGGCCGGCATGGCTCCTTCACTTGGACATGTCTGCATGAAAGAGTGTCGGAGAAGCTGCCAAATCTCATCAAGCTGCAGTTGCCAAGCCTGTTCGCGTGCAGCGATTGACAAGGCAACACTGGATGCTATGACCAAAGCTATCATGCATGGGGGCAGCGTTACAGCCGAGGCAGAGGGGATTGCAGATGCATGCAAGTGCAGGAAGCAATAGACATCAGCAGACTACATTGCGGTAGCCCTTGTATTGACAAGCTAGCACCTGAGCCAGCAGAGTCTCATACCAGCTCACTGCAGCACAGCCAAGCTGGGAATAGCCAGGTAGCAAACTCAAGCAAGCATCTGGAGATCAGCACAAGCTATTGCCAAGTAGACAATGGCTCGAACGTGGTGTGGCTAGAAGCCATGCGGCCCAGTATTGACTGGGCTCACCGCTATATTCATATGAGCACTATGGAGAGCAAGGTCCTGGTGCATGGATCAGACCCTTTCTACAGCTAGATGTGTCTTACATGAGAACGCACAGAGAGGTCGACCTGTCTCACAGAACACCGCATTGAATGTTCTTGGTAGACGTTTCTGCAGCTGGATGAATTGCACTCGGTCTGCTCACCACGCTGTGAGGCTAGTACTACCATATAGTATTCATTGATTGCCCACTAAACGTTTCGATGAGTCTGGGGGTTTGCTATTGAAGCCAAGTGAAACTCTGTCACTGTGTGGTTGCATGTGGTTGCATCTCGTTTAAGGCAACATGGCATAAGTCGACATTGCACGAAGGACAGTGGCTTGAGCAACAAGGATGATCCGCCTGCTTATTGCTTGCTACGGCTATCGAGGTGAGCTGGCATGATGTACACACCTTTCAGATGCAGTCACCGTTTATTTGCTTTCTGCCTTCAACCAATCACAGTAATCGAAAGATGCCCCACAACACGTCTGGCAACAGAGCACTGGCCTGGCCCAAAAGTATTGCGATATGTTTTAAATTTCGAAAGACAAAGACGTTCTGGCGCGTGTGACCTCGATTTGTGAAATCATTGATGTTGTGTTGGAGGCTATTTATCAGTTTATTGGTGTCATTGCGGCATGTAAAAAAGTTTAGTACAATAAGTTGCAGTGCAAGCTGTATGTACCAGTCATTATCGAAAAAGCAGTATAGAGTGTGAGTTGTACATAATCCGTCATATAAGGGCTAATTCCAATTAGAACGGCGCTCTGTTGGTAATTGATGTGAATAGCATTCTAGCCAACGCTGCTCACTATAGTCTTGCAATTGTATCAGTTGCCGGTACACAGGTGCCTCACAGAATTGACTTAAACCCGTCCAAACACAACAGCTCTCAATGGATCACATAGCACAGATAGACGCTGAACACCCGCGATTTGAATTTTGCTTTGCATTGCAGAGACTCATGACATCATGCGAAACATGACAGGGCTGAGGATTTCCCCCAATGGAAAGCACAGTATTATATTGCAAGAATAATCGGGCAGCATAACAGACTTCATGGAGTCCTGGTCATGCACCCATCATGGTCTCACACGATGGCACAGAACGTACACATAAGCATGATAGTTTCGAGGCTGTCCTAGCACTTATTGTATGCTGTGAGGATCTTGGTGAGATCCTGGATGCCTTTCATGGGAATGGCGTCAAAGAGGGGTATGCGCAACTTGCCCTCTCCCATATCGAGCGGAATGCCTTTCAGCACGCACTCTGTGGCTTCTCTTGAGGGCGGTGCAATGACGCCAAGCTGAGATGCCAAAGCCTGCGAATGGCATGCAACAATCAGGCTTGTTCAACAGGCATAAGGTCCAGAGCAGAGCTGCAGTTTGTGGTCAGCTGGGGTCCAAAAAACTCATGCAAGGTGAGCACATTTTACTATTGCATACCCTGAACAGACAATCGGCTATCGGCGAGACTTGTCACAGTGCTCAGCATTAGTGGTGATCTTAGCAATAGCATGCTACACATGCATCTTGCAAGCAGTGTATGTGCCATCCAATGAGATATGCACACTCATGCCGTTAGTCTCATAAAAGTCCCAGTGCTGCAAGACCACTTGGTGGTGCAGACACCCAATATTAGAAAGCCTTGCCAAGTGCATTGTAGTCTAAAGTGCTGGTGTCATGCTGTTGACGAAAACATGGTAGTTGCTGTGATGTCATTTCTGAACACGCACAGGAAGGGGGCAGGAAATGTGCAGGGACATAGATGTGTAGCTTGTGGAACGAGCAAGAAGACCATGCTTTTGGGCCATGGAGGTTCCCAGGTACTTAGGAAGGGTCATGCGCTGAGTTCTGGCAAAGAAATGCAAGGTCCTAGCTGAGGAAAATGGGTCAAAGAAAGTAAGTGTGGGTGCTGCAGCTCAATAAAAATAATAAGCTCACTGCACATTTAGAGGGCATCCTCTGCTGGGCTCAGCCGCTAGAATCAGCCAGCTTTGGAGCCGGGCGTACCTGGTCCATAGTAATATCTGTCTCCACATGAAGGTCCCTCAGATAAAGGTGCCACCCCTGGATGTCAATGTAGATCTCCTTCCCTGCTTGCAGAGGAGCAGGTTGATGATGATGTACCTACTCAAGATCTGTTCCTCATATGAAGTGACATGCCTGGAAAAGGCATTGGACTGAATGCTGCCAATTTAGCACAATGAGAGCGGTCAGGGAACGTCTCAGTAGTCAGACGTAGCACCAACATAGGTGCAAAATATATTGCAGGCTTTTGTGCACCACGCTTGCGTAGAGGTCAGTGCTTGAGGGAGGTGCACCGATGCTCTGCGCGAGGTCGTCAAAAGCGCCCTCGTGCTTGACGCCTCCATTAAAAAATCTGGACAGGTCCATAATACTGTCTAATGGGCTGTGTGTGCTGTTCACTTCATTTCCGGCAGACGCGTCACTTAAGCAGGGCGCACGAGGTACATGTCCTCTGGCTCCAGACTTCACCACGCCTGTGCGATCAGTCGCAGTACTAGAGCTGAGTTCTGCAGTGGCATCTCATCGAGCCCTGGTAGGTATTACATAGATTGGTTTACTCGCTCAATAGCGGAGAATCAACACGACCCACCACGGCGGGACTGCAGAATGGTTTGGGTCGGCCGAAGGATTCTGCTTGCTCCCGCTGCAAGCTGAGTCATTCGACCTGAGGGTGGCTTTCGCTCTGGTCGCCTCTTAGATCGCAACGTTCTGCTGTATGTGCAAGTGGGCTTGACAGAGCTGAGTGGATGCAATAGAGCTGGCAGCAAGGCAATTCAGATGTGGACTTCAGGGAGGGCACCGATTGTCAGGCCTCGAAAATCTCTGAAAAGATTTTTAGTCATCTTGTCCCTTCCGAACAAACGAGAAGCTGCATCCCCAACAAATCTCGCAAGATCCATGCGGTGATACACCGTGGCGTCTTTGGCGTCGTTGTTTCCTCCAAGCACCAGGACATCGCCTGTCACAGACAGCATAACCTCTCGTTCCGATCGGAATCTTTCTCAATATAGCCGGCAGCAATGGGCAAAAGGATAGTGGTGATTGCAGTGGATGACACAAAGGTGAGGTCGCGTCTGCGTGAAGCCACTCTGGCGCTGTCTTGGAGATAATAATTCGGAATCTTTGGCACTGTGAAGGGGTAGTGGCACTATGAAGGGCTGGAGCTGGCAAGGTGCCAAAGCCATCAGTAATAGTGGGGTGCCCTACAGGTTGGACTTCTGGCTATCGACTTTGCCCTGGAGCACTTCTGTGAAGGTAGGTCGACTCTGCAAAAGTGAGGTACCAACTCTCAATGGATTGCACGTTTTCCTATTCAGGCATCACGCTGGTTGTAGAATGCGGAGGCATATCGCGCCATTCTATCTTGCAAACCATAGCGATCTGCTAGTATTGAAAGGCCCGTGCCTTCTAGGCTTGTTTGTCACGCGTTTCTATGTGCACCACTGATGCCATGCTGCAAGTTCCACAACTTGCAAGCACAGGGCAGGACCTGTACCAGAGATACCCAGTGTGACACGAATATCCATCCCCTTAGGAGTCCTTTACACCAGGCAGACAATCATGAACTGCAACCCTTGCCATGCTGCTAAGTTCATGGCATTGTCAGCTTCTGTATTGCATGGGATGCAGGGTACGAATTTCATCTCCTACACATTAGCCCCAGCGTGGCAAGCTTTCCAGTCCCGTATCCCTTTCCCCATGCAGCCGCCCTGGCTCAGCATCACGAGGAGCGCCGGCTCAATGATAGGGTGCGGGAGGAACATTTGACACCAGCAACCATATGACATTGCCCAGACTGTGCCGATTAGAGATATGCAGCCATCAGACTGCTCAATCTTACAGCTGCAACCAGGCAGCTAAAATACACCGATTCTAGAGTTGATATGTTAGCGAGTATTGAGCAGCTCAAGGATTGCAGCATGACATCGGGGGACAGAGATGCATGACTTCAGAGTCTGCAGTGCATGCAAGATGGAGTGCAGTTGGCCTTCTCCATATATCCATATGACGTTCTGTGTGCAGGCAACGCGCCATTTTGTGAAAGAGGTGTTTCTTCCCAGGGCCTCTTCAAAAGGAGCATCTGTGGTGATTGCGGATGTGGACTGTGTTGGAACACCAGAGAGCAGCAACATTGGTGCGCTTTCATTATGTGTCTCTTGTTGTGGTGCCTTGTCGTCCAGATGTGCGATGTGGTGTGGATACACACCTGAGCACAAGGCGGCCTTGATAGTTGCCATCTGCACATTCTCTGAAAGGATCAGGGTGTTTTTCTGAACCTAATGTATTTGGCAATGCAGTAGCTGAACTTCGCTTGAATTAAGCAAGTCTGAGCGATTTTGCTCATTTTGTGGGTTGTATATGCGAGAAAAGGTCTATTGCCATATGACTAGCCTCGAGCCACATGTCTGGCTTCATTCGGCATTTTGATATCCTTCGCCCAGATATGTCAGTGGACTTAGTAAGCGGGTGCACGGCAGAAGACACACCACGGCAGACCTCGATGGCTTGTCCTGCGCTAGTCTGTATAAAAGCAATGACCGCTCTGAAGCCGCCAGGCCTTACATTATGAGGATGACACAATCAGCAATATTCACTCCTGGACTTGCTGTACGATAGGCCTTGACTGCCTCCCCTGGACGTAAAAGCTTGATGCTCATCGCTATGATGTGCAGATAGGAACTTTGATCGGGATCCTTCATCTCGGTCTGCTGCCAATGCAGGTGCAGCTATATGTAGATACGTGGAGGATGTCAGCCCAGCTGGAGTCATCCTGATGCGACACAATATGGGTATCTTATCCAGGCTGTTTGTGGGCTCAGTCACAAAGTATTGCATTGAAAATAGCAAGGCACCTGTCATTGTTGTACATCCTGCTGTGGCAGACATCTAATGGGAGTGGAACAACTCAGTGAGACAGATGAGAGCAGCAGCTAACAATATGCAGTATCATCTGATCATTTATTTGCGAGGTCGAACATGTTTGATCGTGAGGTGGTCATTTCGAGCCTCTCTGGAGCCATGGGTCTCTTGTTAAATTCTTCGTTTGGGACTTTTGTAGCCTTGGCATTTGGTTCAAGCTGCATCCTGAGGTCCACTAATCCCATTTACAAGATGATAACGACAGGTGAGACTGGATCAATTCATGACATCTTATTCTATGGATAGTAACTGTGTTGGGCTCTGCATTTTAATGCGGTGGTATGCAAATGATTGGGCTCTTAAAGTGCTTCACATGCTGGAGCACCTTATGCACCTAGACGTGGTACATCAAACCTTGCAGAATGTGTCGGCCCCCATCGCATCACCAGACCTGAGAGGGCTTTCACACGATCCCCCTGTGAAATGGGGCTCTCGCTGCAGTACCAAAGCAGAGGAAGGGGCTGTGGTCGTGTCAATATCCCCTTTCGTATCATGTCATGTCATGTCGTCCTCAGTGCTCTAGAGCGTGAGTCTTGAAGCCTTTCAGTTTCGGAGAAGTCATACACAGAGATACTGCTTATAATTCTGTAGCTACGAGGACCGAAGTAATCGCACACTATCTTTTCAGGTTTGCTTGCAGTCTTTAATTTGGGGTCTGAGTAAGTTCAACGACAGAGTCCATCAGCCATCGGACGAGCAGCTCTATCAAGATGCCGCTGTGTTGTCGGCTGCACTTGATCCCTTAGCATGGCTCCGGTCTGCACTTTGTGTGCACAACGTTGAGGGTTCTCGTGGCATGTTTGAAATCTAGACCGAGCCTCCCAAGTTACAATAAACTCTAGCTACTGGTCTCCCCCAACTTCCCCCTCCCCCATCAATATAGTTCTATGTTTGATCGCTTTCCTTCTCATGTATTGTTGTGATTTCCTAGTGGACGTCAAGGTGCAAGGCTATACTTACCTACACCCAGAAGCTTCCCTTCCTCTCTGAAGGAATCACCTGTTCTGTCTGAGAACTTCTTAATGGCCCTGAGTATCTGGTAAACACATGCAACTCCCTCTGCAAGCAGATCTGTTCAGTATCCAAGGAGTATCTTCGACATCAGGATCCTTCCACGCCGTATTCAGGAGTGCCTCAGGATCTGCGGTAGACGATGCTATCGCTGTGCGCTCACAGACACTTCTCATGATATCTCCTAGGCTTAAAACCAGTGTGGTGGTCTTGCTGAGTGGACTTCTTGCAGAGGGCCTTAGAGCTGTCGTACCACGCATCAGAAGTATCTGGAAGAGACGATGCATCGCTGCAGATCACCTGCTGCCACCTCTTCAAGGCTATGAGGTCTTAATCAAGGGAGACAAGCAGCAGAATGGTGCCAACAAGGCTGGCCTGGAGGACATCGAGCTTGGGCCTCTCCTTGGCCATGGCTCTTATGGTCAGGTATATCATGGTAAGGTCGAGATTGAGAGCTTTGCTGACGTTATTGGGCTGTACAGAGCTTGAATGGTGGGCCACTGGGATCTATGATGCTATCTTGTGATGCAGGTCGTTGGCGTGGGGCGCATGTGGCTGTGAAAATCTTGACGCACAGCACCCATGCCCACAGAGATAGCATTCTGGTTGCCAGAGAGGCATTGATCAGTGCTGCGGCTTCTCATCCAAATGTGGTGAGCGCACGTACAGTATGTTTACACAGGCAGCTTCTGCGTCAGGGCAAGCAAGGGCGTCACCACTCTGCAAGCCACTCTTAGCAGCATATGATTGCAGGTCAAAGCGTACTTCATCAGGACACGGATGCTAACTCCCAGTGAGAACGATGCCCTTGAAACCTTTATTGTCATGGAGTATTGTGATCAGCGGACCCTGCGATGCAAACTGAAGGTGGTGTGGGATCTGCTGAGATCGCAATATCCTGCCGGACTGCATTACGTCCTCTCATGTCTGAGAGATATTGCGATGGGCGCCGAGTATCTACACACACTGGGTCTCGTTCATGGCGATCTCAAGGACAGCAATGTCCTCCTTCAATCTACACGATCAAATCCCAGGGGCTTCACATGTAAGGTGGCCGATCTGGGCTGCAGCCGCTTGTTGTCCCTTGGGCAATTGGACGCAGCAGAGGTCACTACCCAGACGAAGGGCACTGCTTGCTATGCAGCTCCAGAACTGCTCAGAGACGGCACGTTGACACAGGTGTGGCACAGACCTTTCAAAATGCTGCTGCCTGAAGATGCTCATATTCTTGCAGCATTCTGATGTTTCACCTTTCTCGAGCACATATTCCTCTATTGCAGGCAACCGATGTCTACTCCTTCGGCCTGTTAGCATGGCACCTTCTCAGCTATGGCGATGATTTCTTCATGGTGGATGTACTACTCCTCTTCAGACGTATCGTGGAATGCAATGCGCGTCCAAAATTTCCCCAGGAGACACACGTAGGCCTTCAGAATCTGATCGAGGCATGCTGGCATCAGACGGCTTCCCTGCGTCCCTCCTTTGCAGAGATCCGTGCAAAGCTGGACTGCATGCTGGCGGAAGACATCAAAACATCTTTTTCACCCTAAAAGAATTCATAGTGGCATCCATCATGGTGGTATGCGCGAAGGCATCTCTTCATTGCATCTTGCATATGTTCCCCAAGAGCTTAGCTGCCTAGAGTAGCATCTGGGTAATCCAATTGATAAGCGACGCAGAAGCACACTTCCACCACAAACTTTGTTGCAGCTCCAGTATGGCTTTGTATTCATGTAACGTATACATTGTTGAACCCAGCTGCAGTGTCGTCTTCTATATCTCCAAGACACAATCAATCTCTGTGCTGCGTAAGAGGATGCATATAAGGTTCTCCCAACTCTGCATCGCACTGCATCAGAAGGATCAAGTGAGAATGGCACAGCCTGCTTGTTTTCCGGGAACATCCTTGTAGTGCTAAATTGGACCAGAGAGCCTTGATACTCATGGCAAGAAGGGTTGCTTGATGATCACTGGACCCACGCTCAGTAACCTGAGAAGTCTCCTCTCACCCCTATCCCGAAGAAGTCGCTGGACAGTCTACACGGCAGGCACACTCAGAAGGGTGTGAGGATCACATCGATCATCCATACTGAACGAGAAGATACTAATCTGACTTGCCACCGGAAATGCAGGAGGCACTTGACAGATGTAGGTGGTGCATTGACGGCTGTATGGCGAGAAGGTGCTAGAGAGGGAGGGTTCTATCGACAGAAAGCTAAGGCTCCTCACCAACGAGGATGTTCTTCCTTATAATAGAGAACTGGATGCAGGCCACTCTCAGCAGTGATAAGTGAAGATGGGCAGCAACAGCACATACACCCGCTACTCACCTGAAGTTTTCGCCCTGTTTTTGAGCCTTTCAGCACATATGCTGCAAGCAGTTGAGAAATTATCCTCGGCCTCTTGCACAGATCGGCGTCGACTCGTTTGGCACCATTCTCACTTCCTGGTGGTCACAAGGTCGCCAAGTAAACTTCATAGCCAATAATGACTTGCCACTAAGGAGGCGCCCGAGATATCCTCATCCTACGAACCTGTTGGCAGATGTTCCCTCTGTTGCTGCAGTCTTGCAAGAAGTCATCGCCTCTGCAGAGGATCATCTCCAACGACACGCTTCAAGGCTCTGCAGGGTGCTGCCTCGAAATAGTCCGGGGCTGCAGTAGGACTTTCAGGGCGCATATGGGCAAGACAGTACTTTCAAAGCCACCCTTGCTGCAGAGTACGAAATGAGTTTGGCATTGATGGCATAGACATCAATGATGTCATCGCTCTGAGGCAGCACATAGCGCAGCTGCAGAATTCCAGTAGGGATGACATTGATCTCTGCAGGCCTCTTAGGGCAGGCCTTCGGGCCTTGCCCGCTCACATTTGTGTCACAATGGAGACGGCGCAGAGCATCGACATGCCAGCCGGAGAGAAAGTAGCCAAGGAAGATATCACGACAGAAACCTGGCGAATACCGCCGCAATGAACACAACGAGCACGCACAAAGCTCTACAACAATTCAATACAATATATACGGGCATAAAACTATCAATGCAACAACGGATAGCAGTAGCCGCCTCCATCGCAGACTTATCTTCTCTGACCCAGGTCCAATGCTGAGGCGCAGCAAGCGAGTATCAAAGTCGTCGACAGTCTCAGCATTATTTCAGGGATATGTTGTCTGTGTATCCCGCGTGCCACCAGTGCCGGGGGCTTTGCGTTTTTCGGTGCATGTGAGCGTACTAAGGGTTGCTTGGGGATGGCACCCCTACCACCTTCCGGCCAAGGTGCTCCCTTTAGAATGGGTGTCAATTTGCAATGGCTCAATTGCTCCTGGCCTCTAGCTCATTGTGCTTGTGGACCGTCCGGAAGAGTGGTGTGGGCAGCCACCTAAATGTGCACTTTCTTGAAGCGGTAGGATCCACCTGCAGTCTGCACTTTCCCTGTGTTTTGTTGACTCTGCTGAACCTCTGAGATAGTTTGCTTGTCGTACCGATTGCAGCTGGGTTCTTACGACTTGAAGCCATCTTGTGCATAGGGATTTTGCACCTCATTTTGTAGTGCCCAGAGTTGCAACATCTTAGGGAGAAGGGCCTCATTTATTTCAAGGGCTACAGACAATGCAAGATCTCATGTGGCAGGAATCCTGCCGCAGGATCACTCGATTGCCGTTGCCAGGTTTGTCAATGCTTGCTTACATAAGATGGTCTAAGGGTTAAACATCTGATCAGCCCGGTGTGGCTGGAAGAGATGTGTGATCTGATCTGCCGAAGGACGTGCCATCTCAAGAATCAAAATGCTGCACATATGTTGTGATGGTTTTGCGAGGACTACAGATCAAGATATCCGCTTCTTGCCAGGCGTTCATGTCTCTGCTGCGTGTATGAAAGGGTCCTAGATCCTGATCACATGGGCAGCATGGGTGGTCTACCGAAGAGCATGCAGGCTATGAAAGTTATCCCGGAAGGGATACCTCCTTGACAACGATCTGCTGTACCATGTGTCCTAAACTCCAGAAGTGCTGATGCGATCAGATAGACGACATAAGTGATGGTGTGAAGCAGTCAGATTTTAGGCCTGCGATCTGCCACAAACACACCCTCCAAAATGGTGTTCTCCTTGATAGACTATGCGTGCAAAGAATGGCAATTCTTCAGACATTCTTGACACCCATCACACCTAAACACCAGGACCAGAACAGCAAAAATTTCAGCTGGCTTACGAAGCGCATTCTTTGCCTGCAAATTATCAATCTCTACAGAAAAGCCACGCTGTCCTTTGGAGAAGGTAAAGAGCACTATCTCGGGGAACCAGACAGAGACTACTTGGGTATCACAGCACTTCACTATCATAGAATGAATGTAAGAGGTCGCCCATGGATTGATCTTCAGCATTGTCGCCCGTGCTGTCGTTTCCGCCTAGCACCGCGATAGCATCTGCCTGCAGGCAATCATTGGCCCCTACTTTGACAGTACGAATGCATGCAAGCGAGGTTGCCGCGGAGCAATGGTGAACTAGACATATACTATGAAGCACAGAAGCGGGTTCATTGTGATCTGCAATTGATCTTCTTTGGAATCATGAGCACTGATATCAAGGCATCGACAGATGGCTGATAGACCAACCTAAACTTACAGATGCCTCTGCCACATCAACAGAAATCCGAGTCTGACATATGCAAAAACCATTGCTGTCTCGAGACTCCAGAAGGATCAAACTTTCTGATGGCAGCCCCACCTGACTCCCTGCAGGCACTGTTATCGTGTTAGGAAGGTAGCACAATGACAAAGGAATTGCAAACTAGCGAGCCCATCAGGCCTAGCATCAACTTCAGCAGGCTCTGATATATATGAGAGTACAAGGTCTCAGCACTTCTCTGCTGCAGCTGGCATGTTCTGTGGAAAATTGCTCCACCAAGATTGCTCCAGCCGATTTGGACTTGCAGAGCATCTGGCTCCTCTGACGTAACGATGGCACGAGGTATGGCCATCAGGCACTTGCAGAATGACGCGGTATGCTCAAATAAGTGCCACACACTTCGATACGGGCAGGATTCACCAGGCCCAGCAGGAGTATGTCACCTTTGCCACGCAGATGTACCCTATCCTCACAGCTCGGGCTTTGTAGAGGTTGGCGCTCAGATGGCAGGAAGGAGAAAAGCCTACTGCTGTCACTGTCTGGGTCAGCCAATGCTTTCCATGTCTCCGGCTGCATAAGGGCACTCTGAGATTGCAGATATGCCGGATTGTGTACTACATAAGCCTCATCAGGCCACATCGTCCCTTACTAGGATTGACACGCACACAAAAGTCAGGCACTGACACCTGGCCATGGGAAGGAAGGCAGCGGCGCGTTATTTTCACATGTCAGACCTACCATGATTTGCACACGCTGGACCAATTGCAGTGCGCAATACATGTCTGAGATTGCATGTCATGCAATTACCAGTGCGTGATGAAGTGCATGAACTGCCAGGAGGGCTTACAATTGGTAAAGTCTGGACACGGAAATCACCTGCTCGGCACACGCAAGGCTGTCTGCGCCTGACACAATGCTGGACTGCTTTACAAGCCCACTGGCTCCAAGCATAGCCTGTAAGCCGATTTTTCCCAAGCTGCGCAACATGCCATCCAAGCTGTCAACGCCCATCCCATGACTGACTTGTGCAGGCACCTGCTTTTGCTCTTCCTCCCGGGGTTGCTGCTTCCCTCGCATCCGGTGTTTCTGCACTCAATGGAATGTACATCATTAATGAGACAGCAGATTTGCATGTCTTGCTGATGTGCATCATGTCACAGAAGCCGGGATTAGAGATGTGTTGATTCTGCAGGCTGCATTCTATAGAGAAGCCTGCAACAGTACCTGCACCTACGTATCAGTGTAGGTGAGCAGCAGGCAAACATCAAATGGTGAAGATAGGGGCCGAGCGGTATGGGTCTTTGAGAGTACAGTGATCCGCAAAGGGTATAGGGCATATGCTCAAAAACACCTACAGAGCAGACCTGACAAGCAAAACAGATTGTATGGGCCTCACTCACCTGTAGATGACTTGCCACATGCTCCCTGGTGAGCCCGTCCACTTGCATCAGTTCCAGGATGCGTGTGGGGACAGCCCCTGCACAAAGCTTTGAAATTCTTTGCAAGGCAAGAAAGTAGGCAATGACCTCCAGATTTGGGTCCACTTTGGACACAGCAGTCTCAGGTCTTCAGGCTGTAGTAAAATTTCTACTGAGGTGTTACACTCTGTGTTTACTTTCCAAATGTTCTCAGGTTTAAGGGGCTTGCTCACTATCTCCCAGCCCCTCAACAATACGCATAAAGTCTTGATGGGCCTCCAAGGTCCAGACATGGCGCTGCTTTTTAGGTGGAGGGCTATCAGGGGTGCTACCAGCTTCTTCCTGTTGCGTTGCACACGCTCTCAAGCATAGAAAGCACGAAGTGGAAGGAGCTTACAGGGACCTTGTCAGGTAGTGTATGGCCAACTGAATGCCATGCAGCCCAGAACAGAAGGTACAGAGAGCCTCCAGTTACAAGCTCTTCATCAGCACCAACATCATACAAGCATGCTGGCATGATTCAGTAAATAGACCAGAAGGCCGACTGCTCACCGCCTTCTGATCAAGAATTTCATTGCATGCGGACACCTGCAAGGGCACAAGCATGTCTACAGCAGAGGATTGTAGTCACACCCCAAGCCAGTATGCTTTGTTCCTGGACTTACAAGCATGAACGGGCAAGGTCTTCAAGCTTACTTCCGAATTTATACTGTGGTGATATAATCAATGCATAGAAGGCCAACTCAGCTTCATGAGGATGCAGGATACGGTCCTGTGACATCTTTGTCAGTATAATACAGCATCTTTGGCAACGCAAACCTCAACACTGCCCTCCCAATCCATGGGGTGGAAGACCTCTTGCAGCTGCTCCACATAAACCTTTTCAATTTGGTATCCAGTAGAGCCTAGTCCACGGACTGCAAGCTTTGAGCTGCTTTGTTTTGACATACCTGCACAGCAAAACGCCTGTTCTCATCTGAGAGGAATGAGACAATAGAACCTGAGTGTAGAAGCTACAGCATAGGCCTCAATAGTATATGATGTCATACCTAACCATGACAAGAATTTCAATTCAGGCCCCAGTGCCATGATTCTTTCACAGTCCTAATACAAACCTCAGGAAAACGGGCGTGACTTGCAGGAAAGACCTTCACTGATGGCCTCTGCAAGCGCTGGGTCGACAATCCAGACGTCTGTGCTGCCTGGTATGGGCACCAGCGGTGCCTCCAGTTCCTTGTGGTCAAAAGTGCAAGTGCCTTCATGCGCACTTGCAACTTCCACAGGTTCACTGATCAAGTCTGACCACCAGTCAGTGCTGCATGAGTCGTCAGCTTTTCCTTGAACCAGAGATGACTCGTCACACCCTTGGGACAGTCCGGTAGTGACTTTTCCAGTGCCTGCAGAAACTGGACTGCCAATGGCCCCATGCTGGAACCTTTTCATCTGCAATACAGGTGTAGAATGTCCTTTTCTGCCCAAGTGATGTTGAAATAAAGAGCAATCTCTTGATGACACTTGCAAAGCCTTCTTGGTTGTTGGTTGATCATGCCAAGCTACTGGAAAGGACTGAAACAATCCATTGTAACTTGACATGCAATCAACAGAGCATCCACTGTGTGAGAAGTTCCAGGGCACCTTGATTCGACAGGAATGGTGTAGAAATATCTGAGAGAGTAATGTACCTGCTCATAAAAAGTGGCTGAGCTTGCTATGCAATCGGATACAATGCCAGTGCTGGTCTGCACAGCTATAAGTTGGCCCTGCAGCAAACACATCGAATACTGCACCTAAGCATCATAGCAATCACTGCACAATGCTTCATCGCGTTACCCCATTGTTGCATCAGTAGTGCAGAGGCCTTTCACAAGCCAGACCTCTACTGGGTTCAGGCTTTGGTAACGGCGTACGTGACACATGTGTGCAAAAGTCACGCACTTTCTAGGTCGCCCATAATGGGGCACTTGTGTCTGCAGCCGTTGCTCAATATCGTTATTCGACCGCCACATGCGGATCGCATCGGCTTCCACACAGCCTATATCGTGACCGATTGGCGTGCGTCGTACTAAGGTCTGCAGATCCCAGAGACTCCCTGGGGGCAAAATCGCGTCCTCCATAGCCTGCGACAAAGACATCACAATGCTCTACTAGGGAGGTGTGATGTGTCTGTGTAGACTCGACCGATGCATGTCCTACACGCTTGTCCAGATGCGGATTATCAACCCCAACAGATATGTAGCGTCTTCGTACCCTCAGGAATGGAGATGATCTGACGCACAGCTCACCTGCAGAGCGACATGAGCCTGCGTATCTGCGGGCATACCGATGTCATTCCTGCTGCAAACGTAGGAGCTGATGCCTTATTGCGTGAAAGATCTGACGAATCTACCTTGCCGATACGCGCCATTCCTAATTAAGAGTGCTTACAGTTTGGGGGTGGTGAGGGGTTGGCATGTAGAGTAATCTCGCGTCTTTGAGGTGATTCCACCATCGTGAGACGATTCTTCTGCGTATCCAGCGAACGCAGACTGATCTGGCTGATAAGAGCCTGCGTGTATCGATGCAAGGAAGTACGGCTCGTCGGACTGATGCATTCTACTGCGCTCATCAAGAAAAGCTAGGAAGACAGACTATCGAAAGAGGGGCACTATTTCGCGTAGACTAAGCCGATCACTTTGCATAAAGATATTCCATGGCGTGAGTGATGCACCCTGCAGCTGCATTCTACAGATTGTCCTAAGGGCGCCTACAAAGACACGAACTGTACAGTGTAGTCATCCTTTTGAAGGTCCTGAATAGCAATGATGATCAGTGGTTCATTAGCTATTTTATCTTTCCACAGCATCCTCATTGCGACTTGACCTCGAAGGTCAGCCGTTTACCCTCTTGAAACTCCCTTATATTTGCAACAGTGGTGCATGCAATGCTGGCAAGGGCCTCCTTCGTTAAGAACGCGCTGTGGGGGCTGATGAGCACATTGGGGTAGGACTTGAGAGCATCGAACTCCTTATTCCATGTCTTGTAGTACTGCGAGCATGGATAAGTCCCCCAGTCCCTGTTAAATAATGGTCCTGCATGTCATATGCATGAGCAGCTGGACTTGGTCCCCTCGGCCTGCAGAACTCATGGAATGCCTGTCCCCCTTCCAATGCCTCAACTCTCAAGAGAAATCAAATGAAGCAATGTAGCATTAAGCACAGTGGGCCTCCCTGGTACAGTCAGCAGTGCAAGCTTGCTCTGATTACAGCAATTATGCCCTGTTCCGATATTGTCGAAATGAAAGACAATAAACATGTACAACACCGTGCAGTGGCTCATATCTTTGCAGGCGTGGGCAGAAATTCACCTTCATACTCGTATACGTCCAGCGCAAGTCCACCCAGCTGACCATGTTCCAGGGCAGCCATAGCTGCCTTGGTTTCGATCAAGCCTCCACGACTCACATTCACCAGGATTGCTCCCTTCTTCATGCTATCCAGGCTGCATTCAGGAACCAGCAATGAGTATTCCTTCATTGCAAGCTGCTTGCAAGGCCTGTCATGGTGGCAAGCGATATGTATCTGACGCAAGAGATTGTCTGCACGATACTCGTCTGCTTGACTGGTACTGTGATTTGAAAGGCGTCTGTATGAGAGATCATGCATGTGCTTGGAGTCGGGTCAGCGTTTTGGAAAAGACAGGCCTGACAATATAAACTGTACGAATAACCATGGTTTGCACACTGTGTGGTGATTTGGTGATTTGCCCACTTACCAAGCTCCATTGATGATGTGGTGTGTCCCTTCACACAGAGGGCAATGTAAAGAGACTATGTCTGCCTGCTGCAGAAGCTCAATTTTGGTGACGTATTGTACACCCAAGTCCCTCAGCTCTTTGCGTTCATAGAGATCGTGTGCAAGTATCGTACATCCAAACCCCTACAATAGGTGGCCATCACTCTCAGATTTCGTTAGAAGTATCGCCAGCTGTGTCAATGGTCTGGACTGCTACTTGGTTGTGGCAGATTGGACTTAGAGCCTGTCATTCATGACTCCATGACAGGCTCTTACAAGCACTGGCATGCAAGCCTGCAAATGGCACCATGCAGACATTGTGTACAGACATTGCATTATACTCTTTGCTGGCTTAAATGCCAGTCTGTCTGACGGCTTTCATATCCTGGAGTGTGCATCCTCAGATCAGCAACTGTGTTCAAGTTGGCATTCCGTGATCAAAGACAAGCAGCTGCTGGAGGTAAGGGCTGACCAGCAATATTCTGCAGACCAAGCTTCCAATGGCACCAGTGCCGATAACTCCCACAGTCTTGCCCCTCATTTCAAAGCCCTCTAGTCCGGAAAGTGTGTAGTTGCCCGCCAGCATTCGGAAGAAGGCTCTGTGCAGGTTCCTAAAGACCACACCAAGCAAGCATTAACTGATCATGAAGCTGATGAATGGAAGCCATCAGGAACCCAATATCAGGCAGTCTAGCATAGCTGAAGGCTGGAGGTGTCTATCATCCTCAAAGCAGCTTTTATACAGGAAGACTGTCCTGTGTACGCAGCGGAAGCCCATCTTCAGATCACAGAGCCCATTCTGCAATGGTCATCTTTGACCTTGCAATGAAGTGTGAGATCTATATAATTCAGATTGCCGACCTGTTCAAGCAGAGAAGCAGTGCCACAGCATGCTCTGCAACAGATGAAGGTGAGTAGTGCGGGACACGAGCCACTCCTATGCCCAATTCTTCACATGCAATCAGGTCAACTCGGTCAAATCCAGCGCAGCGGAGGGCAAGAAATCTGCATAATCAGAACAGCATCTCCACATAATCATCAACTTCTGAGGTGAGTGCTGGACAAATACACGACACTCTGATAATCTATCTTAGTGACCTCTTGCTAACTACTCATATCCATATAATCTTCTGTGCATCATCATGCATCATAGCAGGATACGCAGCTCTGGTTGATTGTGCTGAGGGCAGGACGTACTGTCGATGAAGCATTGCAAGCCGTATGCTCTGGGGAGGAAGGAAAACAGATGAGCTTGCGCACCTGACACCAGCCAATGCCAGTGCAGCCACCACTGGTCGTCCCAGATCATCATTGACGAAGCAGCAAACTGCTTTGTGGCCTCTCGCCAGCTGGACTGTGTCAATACTCAGCTGTGCCTGCAGCAAGCAGCAGACTTGAGGGTGAGGGCATGGCAGTGCTGTTCTGCATTTGAGGCTCAGAACGGAGGGGGTGGGTCTGCAGCGAGCCGCCACATGCTTCTTGGATGTACTGGTACAGCACCCAACCTCAATAAAGGCGCTGCCTGGAAATGTCTCCTCAATTTCCTTTCCGAGAAAATCCACGACCTGGACGATCTCCGGGCCTCAGAGCGTATACCCTTGGTGCATTCCCCGAGCAAGGATGAGATACGTATAGCATAGGTAGCAAACTCACATACGTGTCTGCAGAGAAGATTGCAACGCTCGTGTGTTGCGAAGGCGTGCCTAGCGCAGGCTGGACAGAGCAGTGTTGTGCAGGCTCAGCTACCAAACAGCCACGTCCAAATCTCCCATATATAAGAGAGCGATCGGCTGTTGCAGTGATTACACATTTTCTTATGGGCAATGATTCAGACCCTGTCCTGCTGACTGAGAGCCCATTCGACGGGCGCACAATCGTGTAGAAAGGGCGAACAAGCATTGAATATACCTCACTCTCAAGAGCTTCCTTGCGCGCGCTCTCGTTTCACGTGAGGCAGGAGGGCTGTTTGTGTTTTCACGACAGAGCAAATCTGCTGTGTATCCCAAAAGATATTGTGCGATTGGCACGTGCTCGACACGTAAGCCGAAGCGGACTTGTAGGGCCTACGCAGACATTAAAGTAAGAACCCCGTACATTTAATGAGATGGAGATATTTAGATACTACAGATTCTCTACGATTTTTGAATCTCCTCGGATACTTCCTTTAATCAGGGCAAGGGTGTACACTATGCAAGCAGGGTGCTGCCGGAATGTCTCAGGCAGTTCGCGTGCACGACTCACGGGCCTACTGCAGTACGATCTACGAGACGTGATCGTTGCCGAACCGAGGGACATGTACGCAAGAACGGAGCAACCGAATATTTAGTTCTAGTGATGCATTGTAATTCAGCGAGATCGGTACTGGCCGATACCATTTGCACGGATGCACAATCTTCTGCACGGAAAACAGGAAGCTTACAGGAGGACGTTCAGGGGTCCTTTCTTGAAGGCAAACCTCAAAATTTGAATGTTGTGCACCTGCGTCTGTGTTCTTGCTCTACTTTATCTAATTTTCACGAATCATTTTGCTCTTGCAAGGCTTGATGATGTCAGGCAACATCACTGAGCTGATCGTATTGGTGAACCTCGCAGGTACTATTGTTGAAGGTGACGTGAAGGAGGCAAGGAAGTTTGGCCGGCCCAGGAAGTACACAAAATTGGCCGACGACCCAACGTTGACACCGGGCGAGCAGCAAGCAATAAGGCGCCGCGATTGTAACAGGGAAGCCGGAAGGCGGTTGCGCTTGCGAAAGCTGGAGCATCAAGAGCATCTCACCAGGCAGGTGTGCAAATGATGGGCTGTCTAGATCGCCAAGAGGTACTACCTCTGACGCAGTGTGCTCTATCCACACCATGTCGTAACTCCCCCAACTTTGCGCAGGGCAATCGCCTGAATGGACTAATAATTAGGCTTTCACCAGTATCCTGGTCGTCGGAAACTTAATACACGCCATAGACTGCTTGACTCCTGCCTTGCAGGTAATGACCTTGGAGACGCTGAACACGTCTTTGCATATTTTCAATCAGGCTCTGCAGAGTGAGGTCATACAGCTCAAAATGGAAAGAAAGGTGAGTTGCTACAGCAAGCCTGTCAAATTTCAGGGAAGGATACAGGTCTTGAGGAGAGCTGCATACTAACTTATGACGTTTGCAAACACTTTCGATGATCTTCGCTCAAAGCAAACTCCGGTGCATGTCTCTGCATTTTTTCAGCATGCCTAGGAGGTTCTGCACCAGGCGGCCAATTAGCGTTGTGATTTGTCCAGGCTACATTGGCAGGCGCATCCTCTCAATTCTTGCCTACAACCCAGCAGCCCAAGGATGAAGGCTGGGAAAATACCGCCGGCTCACACAGTACAAGGAACATGGATGGGTGGTGTCAATGCCCAGCCTTAGCTTCTCAGTGTGGTGATGATGCACTGAATGTGCCCGATGGCTTTGTGCAAGATGTTCTGCTGTACCGCAGCTGAAGAGGCTACACCAGGCAAAATGATCTTGCTGGTTTGGACTAAACACCCGCGCACTTGTGGACGCCGGCTGTAAGTTGTCATGTTGGCAGCTCAAGTCCATCGACTCGTGGTTGAAGCTCGGCACACAGTGCACTCACCACACAGGGGAACATTTTGTTCGCATTGTGCCGACCTCTGTCTTGTTGTGTCGCCTCTGCGACAGGCAAACGGCTGTCCATCACAATAGTGGTTTCAGGCGAGCTGGCCATGCGCGTTGCTAGCATTTTATTGGCTCAATTCGCTCGATACACACAGATCACAAATCCTCTGCTTGTGCGCAGTTGTGTGGCTTCGTATGTAGGCCATTGTGACCTGGCGAACCACTCCTCCTCGGATAAAGCCCACTCACCCACTACAAGTTTCCGATGCCAACTAAATGCTCTGCAAGCACTTTAGACGCTATGCCCTGGTAGTGGACGTACAAGTCTCCGACAGACTGATACCGGGATCAGGTCTAAAGGCTCTACTCGTCCCACCCTGTGCTTACACCCATTCACTGCACCAGGAGATCAACAATCTTCAGGTAGATCTTTCGGAGATATTTCCTACCAAGCTGAAATAGAGACCACCAGGAGTCTTCTCTGACTGATAGTGAGTCAGACCCAGGGATTCTTCCAACCAGGGACGACAGTGTAGGCGAGTATGTGGCAAGAAGCGACATCCTGATCTTGCTAACGCAGGGCTTCAATTTGCAATAACAGGTGGTAACACTTCTTGTTGTAAGTCTTTATGGGCAGTACACTGTCTGGCCTATCCTCTGAAGCCCAGAGTTTGCTGTTGGCCACACGCTCAGGAGACGCGTTGGGCGTGGCAGAGGTGCGCTCTGTCAGGTCGGAAGCCTTGATGAGATACAGCTCCTGCGCACTCACCAAAACATCGAGAAGTGGGACATAGCTGTCACTCGGACGATTATCTGCAGCTCTGCTGATACCGCTCCTCAAAGACGATCGTAACGCTCTCCCTTACCGACAATGACAAGGCTGCTTCGAGTGCGAGCGAAATTCACTTCTGCTGCAGGTCCTGAAGGCCAGACCGACTCTTATCCAGGCTACCTTTGATGGCAACTACAACGCAATGCATCATGCAGCAGGTTGGTCTGATCTTGTACGGTATGTTGCTTTGACGCTGGATAACATGAGGCCAGGCTGCATGCTGTAACTGTGGACATTCAGCGCAGCTTTGGAAGTCTTTCAGACATTGCTGTATAACGCATCCTATAGGTGGACGCACGCTGTGCACGGATTATCATCTACTGCTCTGACTGATAGATACGAAGCAACTTCTAAGAGACAGTTTTGCCTCCCAGTGCCAAGCAACATATGTGTTGCTGCAGTTCTTGGCCATACAGAGGTTCTCAAGGCCATGATATCGGCGCTGAGACCTCGAACAATGGTCACCTCAAACGATATGTACACAAGGTCTGGAGGGGCTCAAGAGCTGCAGCTTGGCGTACTGAAGCTTGAAAAAATCGCCAAACATGTATTGAATGCACAAACTTCTGGCGGCAGGACGCCCCTCCTACTTGCTTGTCAGAACGGGTGCGCCTTAGGTCATCTGCAAGCAATCTGGAATGGCCAGAGGCTGTGCAGGTTGTAGACAGGGATGTGTCCATGTTTGTCAAGCTTGAGTTGAGCACGATCTGAATATGTGGAGCTTGTTGAGGCATGTCTGAACTGAGGCGGGCCTCACATTCACATACTCCCATAGTCTGCCATTGCAAGGCTTCCCTACCACAATCAGCCTGGTCTGTCTGGTACCTAACATGTGCTGACACATGCAGGCACAAATTTTGTGCATCATTTCTTCTCGAGCAGGGTGCGAGCCCTTATGCAGTGGATGGAAGGGCAGAGCGGAATGCACTGCATATTGCTGCCATGGGTGGCCATTCCTGTATCCTAGAAATGCTGATCAATCATGATGTCAAGGCCACCATCCTAAGGAGGCGCGTGGGCACGAGGTGCTTTGTGGACCGCTCATCAGCTTCGATCCCTTTAAATCTATGCAAGGCGTTGTGTTCCAAAGCATCCCTTCTGTCTGTTTTACCGCAGCTCCCCTTGCAACCTTCCCTTGCAGCACCACAAACGTGGGCACTGAATGTCCTGCAACATCATCTGTGTGAAACACTACCGCGGTTAGATAGGTACAATCTGTTATCCAGGTACATCGATGGCCAAGCCGCAAATGGAGAGACTGCTTTACACATGGCCACTGCAGTCGGCAATACAGCATGCATCGAGGTGCTCCTTGCAGCTGGGGCTAGCATGGCAGTGCAGACAACCTCCCCCATGACAGCTACATCACATTTGCTCGGCATGAGTGGTGCAATTATCTTCCTGCAAGGATCCACGTCTCTCCATATTGCAGCCCAATGCAATCGCACAGCTATCATCCGGCTGTTGCTGAAGGTATCCATCCAGCAAAACAGCAATCATTGCCGCACAAGCTTTGGGTTCCTTGGATCTTTTGCGCCTGCACTGGTGCTGTTCATCTCAACTGGATTTGAATACCTCCATTGCGGCGGCACTACAAGAAAATCTCACAGGTGCAAATCTGACTCCTAATACAGCCTTGCATGGATGTGCAGGCAAATGAGGACTCCTTGCATGAGCTCCAGCTGCCGCACTATGTTAATAGCTGGCGTCCCCTGAATACTCCCTCTTCCTTGGATGTGCGGAACATCACAGATGATTGCAATCAGCTGGCACATCATCTTGCCTGGCAGGGGTCCTTTTGCTATGCAAGCATTTTGCTGGACCCCAGAATCTCCATTGAGAATGTCCTGCAACTTGACTGCAGCTTCCTTGATGGTGAGGTCATTCTTCCCGTTGCAGCTGTTCAAGAGGCGTTAACACTTCTGCTTGAGATCCTCACCCGTTGTTATGCAAGCGACATTGCTTGACAGCAGATCTAGCCCTAGCATGTGCAGTAGACAGTGTGTCACAGCAACAGAACCACCCTCAGAAACCTGCAACGAAGGGTCATGTACAATTGCTGCCCCTAGGATAAGCAGCAGAATGCCATTCACAATTCACACAGTGCATTGCCACTATATAAGCAGTAACACCTATGTCTGCAGGGCATGGACCTGGGACACTTGCAGGAATGACGCTGTCAGCAGTGCGACTTAGCATGATCAATTGGCTAGAGGATTTTTGTCGGGAAAATGCACGATCGAAGGTACAAATTCCCAATCATCGTCCTTCCTGCTGTAATCGAAGTACTGTGCGGTTGGCCACGCATTGGACTCAAGTATATTGCCATCTATGATATAATGCGAGGAACACCTGGCAAGATACACGGTACGGAAGCAGTCACAGCTTGTAGAGCCCCTTGCCTCTGGTGTAAGTGGCACTGATGCCAATCGAAGTTTATTTTGTGAGGCTACAAGGCTCGTTGCTCCTACATCTGCGCAAGCATCCGCTTAAACAATCAGGATTGCATGTCTGCAGGTGAGAGACCTAACGCTTGGAGGCCAGGCCAACTGCAGCCTCAAGGCTTCTGTGGCAAAAGGAGAAGAGCCTGTGCTGCGTCCCACACCTAAGTAACCAAGCATGCTAATCTTAGCCGCTCAGGGCTCAGATGATTCAGAATCTGAGTGCGGCATTTGCCTAAATGCAACAGCCAACATCGGTTTCGACAGCTGTAGGCACTCCCTCTGCGCAGAGTGTTCGATCTGGTGCGCTCGCCTCTTGAGTCGGCTCTATTGGTGAATTGATATGGTAGTATACAGCATGATTACACGGTTGCTTGCCTGTTGCGCAGAGCTCTGATCTTCCAGCCATAATGAGAGCTGCTGATCCAGTCCCTGTCCCAGTGCGTCATCCAAGCAAAGCAAGACATTGCAGAAGTCAGCCAAGTGAAAAAGTCTTGTTCGTGCAGGCTGTGCAACACAAGCCAAGAGCTGCCACTGTGCCCTTTCTGTCGCACTGCTATTGGTGCCTTCCATTGTGTTGCTTTTTAGGAGGCAGCGCTGAATGTCTGTGAAGAACGCACAAAAGCAAGGTAGTCTTCTGGAAAAGCTTACATCGAAGTGGGGACAAACATTGGCCCCTGTCAGCCCAGCTTCACACTGTGATTCCAGATGTCGGTGATGATCAGATTTTAGGCTCGGTGCAGAACCTTACCATTGCGTTACAGGGACAATGTGCCAGCTCATTCTGACGAAGCCTCTGAGTTTTTGTGAGGGAGAACTAGGTCGTGTTCCAAGTCCCGTATGCGTGAGATTTCTCTATCATGAGCAGCCGATACACCTTGCGACACTTTGTGGATTTGATGCCAAGCATCAGCCTGATCATGGAGGAATCTCTATACAGCAACTCCACAAGGCGTCGAATGAGGGGTCCAGAAGGCGACGATGATGTCGGAATAGTTCAGCAGGAGCATTTGGCGTTAAAGGAGATAGCGAAGCGCTAAGAAATGTACTTCAGAGTGCCTATCCGAAATGCCTCAAGTGCGCTGGAGATGGTATCAGGCACACGCAAGAGGTGTTTGCTTCTTGAGGTGCTTCTCTGAATATAGGTCTGCAATGCTCCAGAGCGCTGAGCGCAGCTGCCTCTATAAACGAAGATGATCCGTGATAACAAATGAAGAATGAGCGTTGTACAAGAGACCGTTGGCCGTATTATACGGATTTTTTCCCCAAAATACCGTTTAGTGCTTCTATGTCGGGCAAGATTTTCACTTATCAACTATGCACTCTGATAAGGTGGCAGAAAGATTGCAAGCCACGAGCACCATCATAGATGCTGCATCTTGGTGAAAGCATCATGTCATAACTGCCAGGCTTCCCTGATGCGTGCTTCAGTTGTATCCTGTAAATCAGGCTGCTTCACTGTATTGTGACCGCTAGAGCCATGTCATCATATAATAGTAGCACGCTTGGGCATGAGCGATTGGCCTCAGGGTCTGTCTTGACCTAGAATATTCACCCCAGGTACAAGTCAAACCCATCAGGGACAGGGCAGGTGGGTCAACTTTCTAACATCACTTGGCTCCCATTCGTGCTACGAATGATGCAGGAGCAGTTGCACATCACAGCAACAAGGTGGGCCTATGAATCCATACAGTGTCTTAACCCTGCCACTGTGCAATGAAGCATTGTGAATGATTGCTTACGTCTGAAGTCATCTTGTGTTCGCCAATCTTGAGGTCTAAAAAGCTGAGCAGTGCTCCGCAAATGTGTATTGAACTGTACCAAGCTAATAAGAACACGTGGCAATCTCACTCTTGCACGACCCTTTGTAATATCTTGGGTATATCTTTGCAAATGCTCAATGATGAAGGGAATGTTTCGAAGGCCTCCTTTGTTTAGACCTTGACTGTTACACGAATATGGACACAATGGCCCACCTTATGGTAGAGTCCATGTGTCTGTACTGCTTGCAGTACTTGCGTGACGAACCTCATACACAATACGCATCTGAGCCATCCTTGCAAGGGCCTGCATGTAGCGAAGACAACCAGATCAGTGAATGAACTTTCCGCCTACACGATTGCAATCATAATCTGAAGGTCCAACAACATATGAAGGAGGGCCGTTGATGTCCAAACGTCCTTGAGTTGGCGTGTGCTTTCCAAGAGAACACATACCCTCAGAAGGGCTCCGTGCAATTCCGCTTGGATGCCGAGCTCAACGAATCCAGACATGCGAGGCAGGTGTGTCTCCTCTGCATACCATTATGCCCCTAATCCATTTCAACAAGTGGGATCACAAATACTTGCTGCAGGCAACGTGCGTCATGCAAGGCATAACAGGCTCTTGGGTCATCATACCTTGCTGTTCTAAAGTTGCATGAGCAAGCCCACCCTCTTCCCATGGTCTGTTGCTAAAGCGCACGTCTGATATAGCAATCTGCACATGCAGGGGTATCTTCCAGCGTGCTGGCGCATTTAACTTTAGAAAAGAATGAATTAGGGCAGTGACAACTCAAGTCGATGAATATACCTGTTGCACTTCGCGATGGATCTCCTCCGTTGATGAAAGTTCGGCAGCAGCTTCACTATTCGGAATCTGCTGCCGATACTCCTCAGAGCTTATAAAATGACCTACTGAATATCTCAGGACATCTCCTGGGCATCATTTGAAAACACGTCAGCTTCCACTATTTGCACATTTTGGACGTACAAGTACGAGAAACATCCCTACCTGCTACAATGGTTTCGGCCTCTTCACGATTGACTCCAACGGCTGCAAATTGTTTGCTGGAGCAAACTTCGAAGCCATCGCTTGCAATGCTTATGGTGCAGAATAATGCAACTTCCCGATCCTCACTCGAGCTCATACTAATCTTCAAAGAAGACTAAGCGAAGCGCTTTTACATGCACTTGCCCACTTTATGTCGCCTTGCCCACAATGCACGCATAGTCGATGCCGATCTCTTTGTGGTACACAACATTCATTGTCAGGATCGAAAGATCTGAGACAGATACGATATAATCTATCTCAGCAATGCACGTTTCGCCATCTGGGTTTCGGCGGTATTGCCCAAGGCGATTGCCGAAATCTGCGTATAGCCCTTGTGGGCAGGATTTTGAGCCCTAGTCAAGTCGGAGCGAAAAGAAAAGAGGGTCGATTGTACATCTATGGACAGATCAAATCGTATATCCGCAATGATGTTGCACTTGCAGTTTGCGCTGAACTGACGTGTATGGCGAAACTTTGCTGAGCTTCGAATAGGTCACGATGGACCAAAGCGATTGCAATCTGCCCAGGGTACCTGAGAGATGTTACGTGCAGCAATTGAAGGATAAAGACTGAGGTGCATCATAAGAACCAAGTGCAACCCAAGGAGGCGCACGACGATAGGACATCATGGCAACGTTGAGAAACATGTGGCGCAAACCAACAGAACGACGTCTGTTCCTTGCTGCAGTTCCAGTCCTCACACTGGGCGTTATGGGCAGGTAAATGTCTCAAACTGAGCACGACTGCGCTTCAAAACCGCATACGTCAATCGATCAGCGGTACTTGCATTCCCCCTGCAAGCCCCAATATCAAGTGGAGGTCCTGAAAGCCTCAAGGTCCGCAGAGACACAAGCATTGCGCTAGTCTATTCAACAGCTCTGTTGAAGTCATCCGAGATGTTTTGACTTTGTCACGATCGGCTCCTGATCATTGCCTTTCCTAACACCATTATTGCGCAAGCCATCAATGCTCTTCTGTGGCTTGCCTTGCAGTGCCCTGTTCCCCATCCCTCTAGCATTTCAGAACACCGGAATCGTGGCTGCCCTGGCTGCCATAATAATCGTGGCGATGGCGACAATCTATACTGTCGAATTGCTAATCGCCCAGGCTACTGTTACGGGCATGCGGGATTATGGAGCCCTCTCAAAGGCCATTGGTGGCTACTGGTACAAGGTGATACCATGTCCTGTGATCACCAACCCTGTGCTGCCTAAATTATTGATTAAACCTGTTGACAGCTAATGTCTTTGCATCCTTGCTGTTTGACTGGCGATACATGCAGAAGCTGCCTTGATAAAAGCCTAGAGGCTGAAGCCCCGATGAGCGCATTCTTATAGATACCTGTCTGGCGGGTGTAGCTATTTACAGAGATCTGTATCGTCATAATGTTTTTGGGCAGCATCATTGGAGGGCTTGTACAGTGTGGCCAGATCTTCCTTTCTACTGCTGATTTGTTCTCAGCCCATATAGCAGACTGGCTTCAATGGCGGGGTGGATCCTTATTCATGGTATTCACCACCATCTTCATCTTCCCGGTGCGATGCTGATGCTGAGGCTGAATTCACCTGAATAATGCTCTTTCTTAACTTGCATTATTATTCCTACCTGCAGTGTGCCCCATGAAACTGGCAGTGCTTGCAGCTGAGCATGTTGACGACACTAATCAGATCACTGCAGTCTAGCACCAAAGGAGATGAAATACTTGACTTAATTGTTGTGGCAGGACACTTGCTCCAGGTAGATGATCATCTGTCCTGCAATGTGGTCAATCACATGGTTACTGTTTTATATGGCTGCACAGGCATGTATGGTGGAATTTATGACTCAGGTGAGCAACTTTGTACTGAATCAGCTTGTCTTGCCTGAGTGCACAAAGGAGTTCACTTACACTGTATTGCAAACATGGTATCCTGTACGCAGTTGGAATACGTATCCGCACCTGGATTTCTATTTGTACTCATGCTGCTCATCACAGTGGCTGTGGAGGCTTGTACTTCAGGCTTGCCTGCGATCCACAATGGAGTCTTTCAGATTATAGGCTTTCAAAGCATATGTAAGCTTCTCCCATCCTTCATGTGAATGCTAGTAAATTCAATCTGGTGGCAGAGTGATCTAAGCATACAAGATGCAAAGGCTACTTGTGTAAGCACACAGCTTGATCTGCATGCACACTATGTGCTGGGCATGTTGAGATGCATCTGTGTCTTGTAGACCTCTTTGCAGGAGCAGTCAGCACCATTGCTTTTGCTTTCTACATTCATCCAATCACAATGTGTATGCTGCGGGAGATGCCCCACAGCAAATCTGGCTACAGCATATTGGCCTGGTCTATGCGTATTGTCATTTGCTGTAAGTCCTCATAATGACATTCTATTGCGTAAAGGCACTTCATAAGCTTTACAAGCACACATTAGATTTGTTTTCCTCTTCAGGATTGGTGGCTAGTGCTTTCGACTTGTACTAGAAAGAGGACATCATTGGGTTGCCGATGCTAAATCTTTCTGCCTCCCCCGTTTTCTTGCTACTTCTGTGCATGGTGTTGCTCTAGGTGAGGATGTGTGCCTTATGCAGTGGTATGTTCCACCACTTACTTTGTGTTAGGCTTCTTTGGTGCTGCCCGCTGGGGCTCTGCCACAAAAGAGAACATTTTACAAAATAGCTGGGGTCCACCCTTATACCAGGGTGTGTTGAATATACTGCTTGGAATTTACTTGGCCTTGACAAATCCTCCGCTTGTATATCCAATCGCCCATGTTCTCAGGGTGAGTGTTACTATATCAAAGACACATCAGAAGCTTTAAAATTTCTTGAGGATGGACTGCATTTCAAGCTTCCCATTTTGTGCCAGCTATTGCCAATATCAGATTTTCAATTCTGGCATGCAACCTTTATCTGCTGTGCAAATTTTGAATAGATATATGATGTGCTCAATATGTGCCGTATGGATGTTAAACCAACTCTGTGTGTCTGCAGGGCTGGCTGCCAGGCAAGGGCTATGGGCTGTTGCGGCGGATGATGATTATCACTATAATCCTCATGGTTTGTCTTGCAGTATCTCTTGCTGCGCCCTATAATTCCTCGCAGGTGGGACCCTTGTAGCACCTCGAGCATTTGAGATGCAGTTGGCCTCATAGAAGTTCTCAATGTTATTGGGATCACATGTGCTTGCGATGCTGTATCCCATGTAGCACCTATGCCAGTCTTTTGTCTTTTGCAGATTGTGGTTGCAACAGGCGCGTCTGGAGTGTTTCTCACGTGTTATTTCATCCCATGCCTAAGTCACATCGTGTTGTACTGTGGCCGGTGAGCAGCCTCTACTCTTTCATCGAGAATATTCCAACTTGGCCTTTCTTGATCCTTTAGTCACCCTGGTGATCAAAGAACCAGGCTGAGGTATTTTCTAACAATTTCGTCACCATGAAAGGGATAGTGTTCTCGAAAGGACTATATGTGTCTTCGCAATCGCTTTTGATCGGTCAAGAATGTATAGACCATGATTCCTGCTTGCGTTACAATAGACTTGGAATAGGCTTCAAGTATGCTGGCCAGGAGTTTCCAACAATCAATGCTGAATTATAATCTGCAAAACATCGTGTCCCGATTCTCGACATGATACAGGGTCCTTCTCATATACCCTGCAGGGGTTGCTGTCAAGTTGACATCAGCCAAGGTCGGGGCTGGGATGTCAGCAGGGGGAATAGGTCGCCAGATCTCCCCAATGATTCTGAAGTTGCAACACCTGCGACCGGGTCCAGGGGTTGTAAGAGTCATCTTTACTTGTTTAATTGCATGGACTGCCAAATTGAGGAGGACGTTTTTACAGGCTTCGGAATCCATTGCCATAAAAACCCTTTACGATAGGGCTTAATACATGTCTGTTCTAAAACGTGGCTTCGTGCCCATCCAGACCCATGAAGGGTCTCCCGGTATTCTTCGCAGGCGATTTTCGCACTGTGTTGCTGTTGCTGCAGCTTATCTTGGAGCTGGTCCACGTCCTTCCCATCACCTCAGCTTCGGCGACCCTCTCAGCTATCGAAAGCGTAGCGGTCCCTTCATCGTTCTAGAATGGACAATCCAGATCTTCTTGCCTTCCTTAATAATATTGCTAGGTGGGCATGCAACTCATAGGCCTTGATAGACAATTCTAATTCAGATGGTGGTGTTAAGTCGGGAAGAACATGAGCTGGCCAGAGTATGCATACCTACGGATAGACACATAGACAAGGACTAAAGGTGCCGAAGCTGCTCCCGAACTTACAACCTATCTGACTTACCTGCCTATCCCTATCATATTTACAACCGTATCATATCAGCGGTTGTATCCCAGAGCCCTTAGCATATGTTTATTGAGCTATGATTCTTTTATGTTGTGCAGGAGGGATCTTTAGCGCTTTGGCGTTCTTTTCAATTTGACTTGCCCATGCATGTATAAGATCGGTCGCCTCCCAATCATTGATTCCCGGCATTGCTCTGTCTTCACAGTCTGTGAAAGAGCTTTGTGTGTAGTTGAGGCCGAGATGCTTACTTAAAGCCTGCCTTCGTCACTGTGGTCATAAGCAAGCTGTATGAGCTCTATGGCACTTAGCTCTACGAGAGCTCTTGTTGGTGACAGTAGGTCACAACTTCCCAACTGCCACTGCTTGGTGATGAACTCTGCACACTTCGCGTATTTGTACGTAATTTTTAGAACAGCAGACTGCTAAAGATCGATTACCTGTATGGTTTTGCTCATATGCAGGCCCCCTATCCAGACCTGTAGCCCTCTTTGTAGATTTCTGGGATGTTCCTGAGTAGGCCTGCTCAACATATAGATAGACTCCCGCCTCTCCGCATGGCTGCACACGCATGACAGATTGCATGTCTGCCAGGCTGGCTTCAGGAGTCAGCGCAGCTGTATAGATCATGTCTATAGCTTGTCGCAGATTGTTCAGGAGCGGACTAGGCAGGGTTTACCGACGTGGCTATTCTTTAGGGATGCGGCTAAGGCCTTTGATACTGTATGGAGGGATGGCCTGTTTGATAGGCTATGGGACATAGGGGTCAGGGGTAGGCTGTGGCGCATCATTAGGAATCTGTACCAGGGTAATAGGAGTCGAGTTGTGGTCAATGGGCAGAAGTCTGACTACTTCCCCATTGACCAGGGTGTTGCTCAGGGGGATCCATTGTCACCCACATTGTATGCCATCTTTGAGAATGCACTGTTACAGGAGTTGCATGCAGGGCACAGCATGGAGGCCTCCCTTGCTAGGGGAATCCTTGCATTGCTGTACGCTGATGATCTTGTTGGCATTGCATTCACAGCAGAGGGCTTGCAGAGTGACATTATTGATCCTTGCGCTGAGTATGCACGTAGACACAGGTACAGGGCAAATGTGCCCAAGTGTGGAGTCATGGTCTGTGGTCCTGCTTCTGTTGTGCAGGGCCTGCCAGCCAGGACCTTCACATGGGGGCAGACAGAGATCCCCAGAGTGCTTCAGTACAAGCACCTTGGCGTCATCGTCACTCCAGATGGGCGGCAAGACACGCACATCAAGCATGTCATCACCCAAGGGAATGCGCGCGTATTGCAGATGGGGAAACTACTGCGCGACAAGCATCTTTCGGTGCGCGTCAAGCGTGTACTCACCTTGACTGCACTACGTCCATTGCTTGAGTATGCAGCTGAAGTGCTTGTCCCCACCCAGGAGCATGTTAGGGCTTTGGAGAGTGTGCAGCTTAAGGCTGCTCGTATGATTCTGGGTTGCCCGTCTAGAGCATCTTCCGATGTGACCAGGGCAGATTTGGGGGTGCAGCTTTTGAGCTCTCGCAGAGACATTGCGAAGCTACAGTGGCAGCATAGGCTGCATGGCCTTTCGGCTGACAGGCTCGAGAGAGTTTTGTACGACCGTGGTCTGGAAGCTCCAGCTCATAGCAGGGGTAGGAACAGGCGCACGTGGGGTCAGATCATGGGCAGCATATGGGACACTTTGTCCGAGTTCAACATGGATTCCATATCCTTACCCCGTAAGGAGTTTGATCGGGAGCTTTGTGCTGCGGTACGTGACAGAGACCAGGCCGCATTTTTACGCACAATTGCTGCCAAACCCGAGCTTGCCTTGTACCAGCGCATGTATGAGGGTCCAGGGTTTAGGGAGTACTTGCAGCGCAGCACACAGGGACAGCAGGCAGCCCAGATCCGGTTTCAGCTGCGTTGTGGCACATCCATGTTGCGTCAGCATGACAGCCGATTTAGGGACCAGCCCAACCATGACAGAGAGGACCGCATTTGCCCAGCTTGCGAGGAGCCAGACAGCATAGAGTCTATACAGCACGTCCTGCTTCATTGCCATGCATATGAGCACCATAGGGTAGCGCTCCGTGCAGTAGTGGCTTCTTTACCAGGAGCGCAGGGCACTGCCCCAGTATTGACTGACAATGAGGGGATGATTGCCTTATTACGAGATGACTTTATAGGAGGTGCAGAGGAGGCAGCTACGGCGGCAGATACATTCCTGCTTGCCGTCATTACCTTTAAGAACTATTGCGTGGAGCAGTTTGGGGGCTGACTGACAGTGGCACTAGGACTTGATTGCCTTGCATTGCATGTTTGGCCTGCCTGTGCATGTTTGCCTTGCGTGTTTAGCTTGCTTGGTTCTGATGCCGCTCCAGACAGAGGAGGTCCTCTCCCCTAGAAACCCTCGACGTCACCAGCTTGGTGTTGCGTCGCTGTGGGGCTGGAGTATGGGGGCTTTGGTGTGGGGACACCGAGGTTACCCAGGCTTGAGTATGCCTTAGAGCTTGTGTTGTACATCCCAACATCATGCAATTGGGCCGCAGACTGATTGCATGGTGACTGTGCTGGCCCCCGTGGTTGAGGCTGCTAGACTCCCACGTGTATGCCCTATGGCCATAGGCTACGGGTTGCCTCCCTTGTAATAATAATAATTATATGCTCAACATATACTTTATGCTCAGACCAGCCCTTTCACCTAGGATGGGCCCTAGACAGGCGATGATGCCTCCCCCTAATGCTGTGATGCTATACATTAATTGTCAAATGCTCTGACATGCTGCAGCAAAGTATCACAGCTCCATCTCATGAGTAGTTCCTGGTGCAAATGGGAGAGAAATCGTGCTTGCAGCTGGCAAGCTGTATGACTGGTGCTGCCTACCGCAAATGATTTGTCAAATTCGTCTGGCAGGTCATGACGAGCTGTGAGATCGCCGCAGAGAGAGCCTTCTGATAAGTAGCCTTGCATCATCACCTGCCAAAATAGCAGCCTGGTGTCTGAGAGCATCAGGCAGCAGCGCATGCAGACGGTGGACCCTGATAATTGTCTCTTTTAATCGTTCATAAAGGAAAGGACAATCCCATATGTCGTCCAATGCTGCATATTAGCGAGTGTGTCATTCGCCCTTACCTCGGCAAAGAATTTACCGCAAGACACAACATGTCCAGAGGTCGCATCATCCTTAAAGTACGAGATGCCGCATGTCTGCCAGGATGTCTCTTGAGGACTTCGACCCTCTGTGTCATCATTGTGCAGCCTCTAAACCATTCTGAAGAGGCGCGACGGTCGCAAGAAAGGACGAAGGGTGAGATCTATTCGCGCATGGTCCCAGCTAGGCACAAACACCTATGCACGCACTCATGATGGGCAGGCTATGCCAAACCACTGCAGTGGCAATCAGCGTTGTATATGCATCTCCCCACCTTGACATATGTGTACAGGCCCTGGAAACCAGGCGTCCTAGGGCAGATGATGCACTTACGACGCCTGGTAGAGCTCTTCCTTTTCCACTTGAGATTGATGCCATGCAATCGTGCAGCCACCTCTGCCATGCTCCTCACATCGTAGCCCCACAACCAAGCTCGGCACCCTATAGCTTTGGCGCCCTCAACATCCCGCCTGCAGCATACATACCAACATTGAAGGTGTGCAGCCATTCCAATGTGTGGTTCACAATGTGCACCGCAAGCTACAACTGAGACAATTGCATGAGCATGCAGTGTAGGCAGCAGTCATTCAGTAGTATGGCATCCTACACCAGCAGATCAGTCTTGCTGCCCCCATGCCACACTCAGCACATGATGACTGCTCTTTCCAGAGCGGGCTCTCTCGCAGCTTCTATAGCAAGCTCTGCTTTGCTTCATCATGTTGAAGAGATGACAGACGCCGAACAGAATAACCTGATGTCATCTCCAACGTGCACTGCGTCTGCGCATGTGACCTTGAGAGCAGCACATGCCGCCAGGAACATTCTGGGGTCCGGTTTGTCAGCACCAATCTGCATTCATACGCGGTGTATGGGTTATGCCAAGCTACACACAAAGCACTAAGCAAATACCAATTGTGTGCTGTATTTCCTGCAGACAGTCCATCCACGATTCTGACATGCTTCTCTGATATCTTTCATATATATATGACCCCCTGAAGGGGAATTAACACATTATTACCACACTTTGCACAGGCCTTTTGAGGCGCAGCATTGCCCTCCTTCTTGCTCAGTTTGCATTACTTAAGACTCCGGTCCTGAAAACGCAATGATCAGGACACACACCTCGGCGCTGACAATGACAGCATCAAAGAGGTCAGCCAGCCCCAGGGTCTGCAGCAGGGGCTGCAACCGTGTGTCAAAGTCTGAAACTACAGCAGTCTTGATACCTGCGTGTACGGGATATGTTTATAATGCACGATTTCCTTTTGCATGAGTCTTGTTGGTTCCTGTGTGCACAGGAGGCCCCTCATATCCCACTGTGCTTGCAAAACCCTGTCATTGTAGGATTATTTGCTCTCTTTCAGATCAAGTATCTAGCCATAAACAATAACGAAGCACTTACCTGCAGCAGAAGTGACCCAAGAGATGCCCGACCACACCTGATGAATGCAGGCTGTCATATTTGAGGGGTGCAATCAGTAAGGGCAGGTATGATGCCGTGAATGTGAAGTACCTAGGCTGCGCAGCCTGCTCAGGGCCTCCTTTGCATGTACACACACATGCCAGGCATTATTTTGGCTATAGTACTCGTACAGCTCGTCGAGGAGGGCGGGCTGCATGCATCCGGTCGCCTGCGAAATCACGGGGCCCCTGCATGTATGCTGTAACAGTGCCTTCCACACTGAATATTGTATTGCTGCATTCCTGCAGGTCAAGGTGTCTTTGACTGTCAACATGTGTAATTTCTGAAGCACAGCAGTAACTCTATGTCACGCTTCAAACCTCCAAGCAACGTGCCGTAATGCACGGCAGGGTCCAATAGGCCGTCTCATGCACAAAGTGCAGCTTGATTGCGCTGCACAAAGTGAGGGCTTACTGCTCAGTGCACAATTTTCGTCGAGAGGAGAGAGCTGAGGCGCAAAAGACTGGCCAAGTGGGCCCTCACCAGAAAGCCCTGCCGTCTTTTATGTAACGTGCTTTGACACCCCGACATGCAGCATTGTAGAGAGTCCCGAACTTTTGTACCACCTCCTGCTCAGAGAGATTACAGCCATATCTCCCCGCATACCTCAAGTAAACCTGCGCGGATCACCAGTGGTCCTGTCGGGCCTTTACACATCATGTACCGAGCTCACAAAAGACACTTTGCAGGAATGTGGGATCCATTGCAGATGTACCCGCCCTTCAGGCTCAGATGCAGTAATTAGAGTGCCAAATGCGTCCAGAAGGAGGGCTGAAATGGGCCTCTCCTTGAAGAACTCCACACGATTGGTTTCCCCCAACCTAGGGCTTGAAACGCGCTGCAAGCGCGGCAAACGAAGCATTTATTGATCGATATATTCACAATGCAAAAGGGCCTTTTTATCATCCAAGAAGGAGGGGGTATTTCGGCAACGAGCAACAGGGCCCGTTTCGTGATCATGACTAAGATTGAACGTCTTGGAGTGCAGGCCTGGGCACAGGCAGGTATCTTGGGCTTCTTTTCAGTGTCCCGTGCAATGTTCGAGCTACTTCTCTCTCATCGATGGTCTACACGGTGGTAGTATTTGCACATCCGCACTGGGCCTCTTGCTCAGGGTATATAGATACGTGCGTGCCTGCCACACCCTTATATGGCTGCGCATGCTGAGCTTATCAGCGCATTTCTACGACTGCAAGAGCGCAGAGGGCGATCTTGTATACATTACATCCTCCAGAAGGTCACGGGAACCCACAGGATTGTGCCTACCGACCTTGTCTGGAAGAAAGCTCCCATCAAGCGGCTATTAATATATATTGACATCGCACTGTCAAGTTCTGGAGCAATATAGCTGCTCCACCCGCTATTTCCTTGCCATCCTTACAGGCGCATTGCTCTGGCCCCTTGCTGGTCAATAGTGGCTAGGAATGCGCATCATTGGGCCTTGTCCTTCCATCGGGGTGTAAGTGCCTGTGGCCAAATGGCTGCACTTTACAAATGATGAACTGAATACCTTTCATCAAGATGCGGTCAAGAGCTGCCTCTGTGGCATGCAAATCTGCATGCGGTCGCCAATGCATATGCCTGGTCAGTTCACAATCTGCATCGAAGCCTTCTGTTGCCAATATTAATTTATATGTCATAGGTATAAGGCATGCCATCATCCCGGTCATCAAGAGACTTGCGTTCCAAGGGACGCAAGCGCTCTTCAAAACGTTCTAGGCGTGCATCAAGCCGAAGACGCTCACGTGCAACTCTCAAGTTTGAAGGCAGGGCAGGCAGACGTCCCACCAGTATCTTTGGTAAGAGGTGATCAAGCCTTGCCAGCCACACTCATGGGGATAACAGTGGGATGTCGCATCATCCCTGACTTCGAGGCACAATGTGGGATGACCCTGTGCTCTTGGCGACCAAAGGAACCCAATGAACATCTGTGATGGCGTATGTGTCATCCTCAAGTGTGTGGCCCTTTGATGCACACATTCTTTGTGAGTGCGGTGTCTGTGCGCTAAACGCTGCATCTCATTTTTGATTTGAAGCGCTACAAGATGTGCAGATCACAAGGCTGGCTTTTAGATACTCCAGAGAGCAACTTGTGATTAATTAGATGACCAGAGAGATTGGACAGCCGGAAGAGACTTGAAGGCCAACCAGTGTGCTGACATAACACGAAATGGAGGTGATGCTATTGTGATGGATCTCAGGGAGGAATCACTACTGAGAGAGACACCATTGTAGCGATCACACGATGTCTGGGTGGTCTTGCGCATGATCAAGCGATGGTTTTACATGTCCTTCCCTTAACTGCGCTGGATGTTGGCTAACACGATCAAACGCTCTAAATTCGGGGGGAGAAATGCATCTGATCGCAATTCGGGCAAAAGAAAGCTTTACAGCTCTGTGAGCGGAGGGCTGTCTTGACTGAGCGCTGGACAGGCAACGAGCTCTGCTCGTTCCCATACCGATCGCAGCGAATCGTGTCATTGGAGGTGCCAGGAAATGTTTGATTGACTTGAGCGCAGAATTGAAGAGCAGCTTCGTCAATGCACTACATCGCTCGCCAAAGCCTTTGATATAGGAGATCCTACGAAATTGACCTCGACTCTCGTAGCGCTCTCAAGACTTGCTTGGGAGGAGAGGCTAGTATACTGCTTTTGGGAAGTGCATCGCTCTGCAAAAGAATCGGAAGCCTTCTCTGGGGTATCTTGTAGCAGTGTGGTGCCAAACGCGTCTTATGGGTTGGACACAGAGACGGCGCATAGCAAGAGACAATTCTTCTGGACTAATGGATCATGCAATCATTCTCCAGCAAAATTTTCGATATTTAGAGTTACTGTGGTCGAGGACGTATTGATATCAGATTCGATATCTTTCCGATGCCATGATTGAACCGATCAAGACGGCCGAGATGGCCTCGATGGGGCCCTCGTCGACCTCCTCGATGGGGTCTCTCCGATGCAGATATCAACTCCATCGAAGGACCTTGGCGTCGTCTTTCCGTCCTCGCTGAGGAGACGAGCCGAATGAGACTCCGAATTCGATCGAGGGAGCCATCAATGCTTCACAGACGCGAATAGCTTGTATTTAAGGCTCGGATTTGTCCAGAAAGTTCTTCTCATAGGCGACTATGCCATCCTGGTGCAGAAGAGATGAAAACAGGTCCGTCTGAGCCAGAGTGGGAGCCAGAGGTCGGTCAAAGCCTTAGCAAGGATGCAGCAGACCGAAGATTATTCCATGCCTCCAAGTATGCGAAGAGATGCACTACGATAGCATGGGACGTCCCTACCCGGGAATTCTCTCTCAGATGACTATCTGAGGGCCAAAGAACACCTTGGTCGGCCTCTATCCAGGTGCTCAACAGCAGCTGAATCTGTGACCTGTTGCGCAGCCACACGCTCTATCACGTGGCGCTTGCACATTGGAGCTCTTCGCGTAGACTTCAAGTGGTATCACAGGCCGCACGAGTGCCCCTTTGTGGTCGTGTTGTCAGGCCTGTTATCTGGATCGGTGTCTCCTATTCCAGGGTAGGATATCGCCACACAATAGGTAACGTGACAGGTGTGGATCTGTGACTCCCATCAACTCAGCTGTTTCTTCGCCACTCTCGCCCAGCTACATGATCACCACACTCGCCCAGCAATTTTATCGCCACCCACACCCAGCCACATTATGATTGCGAACCTCGCCAAGCCATTTGATTGCCTTTTTTAGCCTGTCAGCTGGTCACCACTCCCAGCACACCAATCGATCGCCACATTCTCTCTGTCAATTGATCGTCATTCCCAGCCTGCTAATCGAGGGCCGTTCCCGCCTGCCAGTTGATCGCCACTTCCAGCATGCCGATTGATCGCCACTGTCTACCAACCAGTTCAGGACTCCTGGCCTGCAAATTGATTGCTCACAATCGCTAAGCCAATTCATCGCCGTTCCCAGCACGCCAATTGATCACAATTCTCAGTAAGCCAATTGATCTCTCAATTTCGCTGAGCCGATTGATTGCAGTTTTAAGCGCGTCAAGTGATAATCACATTCGCTATGCCGTTTGATCGCCGTTCACAACATGTCGATTGATCGCCAATCCTGGCCAGCCAAGTTATCGCTCAGACTTGCTAAGCCAATAGATCACCACTCGCTAAGCCATTTGATCGCCTGACCAGCCCAGTCATTCAATTGCTACAGCCACTCAGCCATTCAATAGCTCCAGTATCCCTCCCAATCTTGCATGCAATTTCCTGTCAAACACCTCTAATCGACGTGTAAACTACAAATGACACTCGCAGCGAGTCGCACACCCTCACCAGCGTGTGGCGTTTTGCGTGTTACACCAGCAACACGTCTTTTCGAGCTGCAAGCACTGAGAAATCATCATATACGCCCTCGTACAATGATCGTTCCAACTTTCACCCACCTGGGAAGAGCTCAAGAGGACAACTCGCTTTCCTTCAAGCCTTACCTGTGCATTCTTCGGGCCTGGATCCCAGCCCTCAGAGCTCGTGACTCGTCTGAACATGTGGGGACCTGGCTTCCCGATCTCACGGATTGCATATAGTAGGAATTGGGAAAGGATCGGAGTCCTGAAAACATGCGCTGGTGTGTGTGAGGCTCCCCATGGCAAGGACTTTTTCTGGGGTTCTGATACTTTTAAAAATGATACTATATTCAAACTATGAAAGTAGACATAAGAGACAACATGAAAGCCATATGCGCGCTCACTTCACGCCATCACTATTCAGGAGCTCTTACAGCTCATGAGCTACTATCTATGTATCAGCACCGTGAAGAGCACCTTCAGTGGGACGAGCTCAGAAGCACAGCTCGGGGTCTTTCAAGGCTGTATCATGCAGTCCCGAGGCCTGGTGTCCAGTCACCGCATCTGGAGGCTGGTATGAGCTTGTAGGGACGTGATATACCGATTTCCGGGTTCTGCTGGCCGTGCCTTCACCATACTGTTGTCCGAGCAGAGTCTGAGAGCTCAGCAGGACGACTCGATGTTCTTTGAGGCCTACTCGTGCATCCTAGAGGCCTCTGAGTCAGCCCTTGTATCTGGTGGCTCGTATAAGCTGTGGGGACGTGGCGTCACGATCTCGTGAATTGCATATAGTATGGACCGGAAAAGGGCCAGAGCCCAGGAAATATGTGCTGGTATGTAGGCGGATTCCCATGGCCAGACGTTATTTTGGGCCTCCTGTTACTTTTTAAAAACAACTGTATTCGAGGTATGAAAGTAGACACAAGAGACATCCTGAGAATAGCGGCTCTGCTCAGGTGGCTGATACCCAGGCATGAGGCAAGAGGGCAGGCTGACCTGTCTGAACACACAGAGAGACCCCCTAGACTGACAATCGCTCAGCCAGCTCATCGCCATTCTTAGCACGCCAATTGGTCGCCATATCTGGCCTGTGAATTGATTATTCACACTCGCCAAGCTGCTTGATCGCCGTTCCAGCCTGCCGATGGATTATTTGCACACGCTTAGCCAACCGATCGCGATTCCCAGCTCGCCAAGTGATCGTTTGTACTCTCTAGGCAATGTGAACGTCGTTCCTAGCACACCAAGTGACCGCCACTCCTGGCCTACTTATTGTCTGCTAAAGCCAATCGATAACTCCGAGCAACGGTGAAGTCTGGACGCATAGAGTGAATACAGACAGATCCTGTGGTCTGATAACCGCGACTCTATAACACATACCTGGACATCCAGCTCGGAGAGAAGGATGCCGCGTGTCATCAATCCTGGATGGCAGCCCGCTTTTAGCTTCTCAATCCCATACTGACTTGCTGAATGTCACCCCAATTGGAGATTGTCTGTTGCACACACCAGACGTGAGTGATTGTACAATTCACTGCAAAGGATGTATGACGCCTCACGATTCCTGACAAACCTTCAATGTGCAGCAAGTACTCTCTCAAAACTTTGCGTAAGGAGGACGCAGAGACTTGCTGATGCCGTCCCTATCCAACAACAACTTTCATTGACAAGGCAAATCAAGAGGCGGGCACTGGACGTGAGCGCGATGCCAATGACGCGATCGTTCTGAATGGATGCTGAACAGTCTTGAGTCACCCAGCTGCGCGCATGTATCGCCAATAGTCAGGCGTGTGTCACCTTGGAAGTGACCCCATATCGTCCAGCGCAACCGAAGGCCCTCAGCTTCGTGCAAGCGAATCACCAAGTCGCGGTCCAGAAACCAGGTCCATAAAGCACTTTCCATATGGGAGTGGAGCGCACTGACCAGCGAGCGGCCAGTATGCAACGAGGCCTCTGAAGTTAGAGGCAAGCAGGCCACCAATCACAAGCCTTCGAGACCAGCTCGACCTCGTCACCGGGGTCTCTCCGATGCGATCATTCATCCGATTGAAGAGGTCGACAATGGCGTCGTCGAATCTCATCACCGGGCTTTCTCCAATGCAGGCGTCGACCTGATCGGACGGCTTGGCGAGGGACGCGTCGAGGGATGCCCTGTTCGCCATCTTCCTCCTTCTCATCATCCTGTGTCCCCAAAGCAGCCTCTGACGCCAATTTCAGAAATCATGGGGGCCTCGCAGACTGGATGACCTTCCAGATCTCTACCTCAGGCCTTGCATTGCATACCAGGCTGGCGTGAGGCTATTGGGATGCCTGAAAGTGATTTTTAACCCCATGTAACAATCTGCACTGAAAGTACAGCGGTTGAGGGAATGCGATGTGTGTCGGGAGGCCTGCAGGCTCAGTGTGACAAAGTGTGCGGGAATCCCAAAGTGTTGAAGGAGTGCGTGGTGTGTCAGGAGGCCTGCACGTCCAGTGTGCACAGTGTGTGGGGTATTCAACGTGATTGCAGGGCCGAATTGCTGTCATATCTCTGCACCGGCGAGAGCATGGTCTTTGAGACCCTGGAGACTTGGAGTTGGAGTATGGACTTCATGACCATGATATTCTTCTTGTATCCCAAGGAGATAGGAGCTGTTCTGACTGCAGATCAGCAGGCGATCCACAACAGCAACTCATTCAAGGGAAGGTTCGGAGGTATGTGTAGAGAAGCAGAGACTCCTGCAGATGTGTCTGTTAGATACGCCGTCCACAAAGCAATCCTGGCGGCAGGGTATATGTCTCCCCTATCCAATGATCGGGCTCTCCGATGCGGCGATTGGCCTCCATCGAAGGTTTCGTCGTGAGACCCGGTAAGGTGGTGTCGACCTCACCATTGTTGTCTCTCCAATCCGATCACTGACCTCGATCGATCAACCATTTTGGCCTCGCAGACGTTACTTTTAGCACTATCTTGGCTCGGCGGTCAGTGCGTGTTTCCGAAACAGGACACGCAGTTCCTTAGTTGGTGTGTGAGACACTCTATCGGTCTTTCTCACATCAGGTTGGCATACTGAGACTTACTGCACGCGACGCATGATTGTATCCCATGCTGTCCCAAACTGTGTCAGCACTTTCAGGACTCACACGCTCCACGGTCCTTTGCGACTTGAAACAGATAAGTTCTAGGTTTCAAAAGACTTCATTAATCACCTGCAGCAGAATAGATAGCCACTTTGGAGTTGGGGCGTCGGCCACATGTCGGGAAGGTTGTGTTGCCAAATTTGGAAGATGTCGATCACTTGAAGGCCGATACATCTTGACGTGCTGGCAAGGTAGGCGCACTGTCCCAAGCACAGATGACAACCTGCTAGTGATAATTATGATACACTCACTTATTCACCACGCCTCCCAAGTTTTGGTCCTTTTCGCACACAGCAAAGATTATGGCCATCCACGCCCAGGTTGCTGCAATGATCCAGACGGAAGCTTCCAATGATCGTGAGTCCCCTTTAAGCTCCGCCGTGCAATATCGACCTACTTCGGCCCTCAAAAAGCCGCCATGCAGCCAACACCTGATACAAAGTTGGTGCCGGCACTTGCACGTGCCGCAGCGTGAGCGATTACGCCATTGATTCGCACTCACAGTGCTACGCTCATTGTTGGATGCAAAGGATACGTGGCACAGTCTATCACACCAGGCACCCTCTGCACACATCATGTCCGGCAAGCTGGTCGAGAACATGCTTGGACTGTGCAAATCAGCTCCCAAGAGGCCTCAGGAAGGCAATGAAGTGATAAGCCCTCGCCGTGCGCTGGCGTCAGATGAACTCTCAGAACCTTCGCGCACCTCTTCAGACTGTTCTCGCGTTGATCACAGAGCCGATGGGCAGGACTTTCAACAACAGATTATAGGATTGGTACAGGCAGAGTTTGATGAGCACGTCCTTCACTACAAAAGGATCATTGCTGCCAAAAGCAGAAAGATTAAGGATCTGAAGAGACAGCTGGCTAGCATCAAGAAGCAGCTAGGCTGTATGCCAAAACGCCCAAAGGACCTCTTGCGTCCCGAATTTAGGTGAGAAGGCGTCCAGCGTCCTTGTCACACTCTGTTACCATATTTGTGGGACAGTTCACTTATGCCAGATCTCATTGTCTCTGCACAGCATGTGCTCGAACGTAACCACAGCAGATGTCACACTGACCAGTCACATCCCATGCAGCTTCAATCTGCTGTCCGAGCGAGGATTCGTTCTGTCGCGCAACCATGAAGCGAGGCCGCACGGGGGCAGGGGAGGCCTGGCTTTTGGGCCTGGGGAGCCTGCTCTAGCAGGTGTAGGCGACTTAGAGACTCCTTCAGACCATCTTCGTGAGAATGCTTTCTATTGTGTGCCAGTCATTGTATCAACGTATCGCAGAGTAAGCACACTGCGCAAGGATATGAGGGGTTCGGGAAGATCTTCGTACAGTGCTATCGCAACGAAAATCGTTGTGTCGTGGGGGCTAAACTTGCTGTGATTATGGGCCCGAGCACTTATGTTTTCCGAAACCCTTTGTGCTTCAGTTGAATTAGTCTGGTAGTCGTCAACTCGACGTCAGTATCGGGGTCTCTCCGATGCCGTGACCGATCAGATCGAGGAGGTCGATGGTCGGTCCGCAGGACCACTTCGGCCTTCGCGTCGGGGTGTCGGGGTCGGTCCGACGCAGGCATCGGAGTACCCGCGCTGGTCGTGCCGAATCTGATTACTCACTGCTCAAAGGAGCCAGTAAACCTTTACAAACGCATCTCTTGTCTCGATGCTCTATATTAGGTGATCCTGTAGGCGACTCTGCCATCCTGCATCCCAGCGTTGGTGCAGAAGAGACAGAGACATTTACATCAGCTGTAGCTCGTACGAGTAGAAGCCTCATCGGCGTTGCCTATAGACCTATGTGCTCAGCGAGGCCTCATAAAGAGTGAGTGTGAGCATATGGTATGGGCAGACCATGGCTACCTTTGCCTGCGAGACCTGTGGCCTGGAGTTGAGCTCTGAGCACGCGCTCGAGGCACATGTCAATAGAAAGTATAAGTGTGTATCGCCAGGCCAGGTCCAGCACGAGTGCAGGACATGCGACAAACAATTCACTAGGATGAATCTTCTGGATCAGCACCTTCGGACCGACAAGCATCGTCAGGTCGTGGCAGCTGCCGAGGCTGCTGAGGGGGGTCTCTCCCCCTCACTCGTCGCTAGCGAGTCTCTTGACACGAACAGCCTCAACATCGACTCCCACAACACGACGACCAGCAGCTCAAGCGTCCACATCAGGCCCAGATCGTTCGGCAGGGCCAACGTCGACCATCTGGTCCGCCTCACGTGCGAGGAGCTAAGGGAGGCGCTGGACCTCAGGGAAAAATGCGGCTTGACGCCCTTCCTGAGGCTATTTAAGCTGCTGCACCTCAATCCAGAGGCCCCAAGGAACCACAACGCCCTTGTTGACATTGTAGACGGTGAGCCTGTAGGCTTCGCCTTAAAGCAGGGCCACTGGCACGAGGTCGACTGCGATGACATAGTGAGGGACTCTGTGAACAATGCGGCCATACGTCTTCTGGACATCGAATCCATTCTGGCGCCACGAATGCCAGCGAAGGGCTTATCAAAGCTCATGAAGCTGCAAGACACAGTTGAGAGGGAGACTTACGGCGTCTTCAAGGATCCCGGCATGGAGGTGCAGGCCCTGATGAGGCGGACGAGCAGTGCCATCGCAGCCTTCACGAAGGCTCACCCAGACCTCCTCGTCCACGCCAGGGCCGACGCCCACTCTGCTCCATCGCTTGTGCGGCCTATAAGGACGCGCGACCTTCCCGAGTGGGAGCCA
>KN714615.1:312249-364420 GCA_000812005.1 Coccomyxa sp. LA000219 | reverse complement strand
CCTCCATGGCGGCCGCCATACCAGCTGCCCCAGCCGTGGCGGTTGTCATGGCGGTTGTCACGGTGGTTGTTGTGGTGGCCCCAGCCCCAGTCCAGCAGGTGGCGGCCGCCGCCAGAGGCAATGAATGCATCTTCCGCTTTAGCTTTCTCGGCGGCAGTGTTGTCTGCACAGGGCAAACACGCTGCCTCACATGCTGACTTAGGTAGGCCAGCATACAGCCAAGTGCTGCTGATGCAGCTTGGCTTCAGGCTGGGTGACTGCTGCATTCACGGGGTAAGGATCAAGGCTTTACCCAACATCCACATGGGCACATAGCCTCAGGGCGCTACTGTGCGCCATGCACCATATACAGCACTGCAGCTTTTGTGGTAGCAAATCTTGTGGCCATGACACAGGACAAAGACATGCCAGGCAACCCACCGTCATAATGGCCCCAATTCTCGCGTCCATGGTAGCTTTCTGGGTGGGCCGCTCCTTCAAGCAGGTGGCGCCCATGGCCGGAAGCTGCAGCAGCAGCTGCTGCAGCGGAGGCGGAGTTGCCTGCACAGGCAAGCATGACGTGAGTCAATTCAGGAAGACTGCTGTAGACTGTGCAGTCGTTACCTATCCACACACGGCAGTACTGTAGACTGATCAAGCATGCTGAACTGTTGCCACGACTTGTTTCCCTGCCAGACAAAGGAGCAAAGATAGGTCAACATCACTTGCTGTGGGCACTGAAGGCTCTTATGATGCCATGTAGCACGATGTGAGACAATGCTGGCCATTGCAGTGTACTAACCATTGTAGTCACCGCCACGGCGGCCGCCATGCCAGCCGCCCCAGCCGTGGTGATTGTCATGGCCATGGTGGTTGTTGTGGTGGCCCCAGCCCCAGTCCAGGAGGTGGCGGCCGCGGCCAGACGCAGCTGCGGCGGCAGCTGCGGCAGCAGCAGAGTCGCCTGCGTGGAGCACAGACATGGTGTCAAAGCCTTTGAAGACTCCTGCCTGTCTGTCACAGGATGCACGGCCAACATCTGTAAGATCATGTCAGATCATGTCAGATTTTATCCTTGCTGAATTTCCTGGGTGAGCTGCTGTAGGTGCTGGCATTCACCCAGGGTCTCCACGACAACCTGACATGACAGTCATTACACTATTGCAAACTACAGCTGGAGATGCCACAGTTTCCTGTCAGGGCGATTTGCAGGCAAGCATGTCTTGTCATTGCATCAGCTGTAGCACGAGTGAGGTCCTCCACTCCTAGGCAGCACGGTAGGAAAAAGAAACGCAGGTAGGAAGGGAAGCAGGCCAGGTGCTGGAAAGCCCTCACCTGCAGCGGCAGCAGAGCTGGAAGCAGCAGCGGAGCCGCCTCCGCCATCGTAGCCGCTCCTGCCTCCGCGGCGGCCTCCCCATCCGCCTCCCCATCCGCCCCAGAGCAGGCGCCTGCCTGCAGACACATGTGAAGCCCCCTCAGTGCAGCCTGGGCTCATGGCTCTTTAAAGTGAGAAACGCCGTGTGACAGAGAGATAAAGCCGTTTTGAAGACATGTCCAGGGCTGCTTTTGGCAAGATTGCCTACGCACTGCCAGCTCTACTTGGCGTGCTGCTAAGTCTGCCTTAGGAGGAGGGGCGTAAGTTGCACGCCATGGCATGCCATGCAGGTCGTACCTCCTCCCAAAGAGACTCTAGATATACACCTCGTCGCATGTCACATATGACATCGCATCACGCTGACGTGTTGTTACTTGCTGCTGGACATTGCAGACAGCATTGGCAAGCCACCGCAGTTCTGGGAGAGATGCGCTAATCCTGCGCTAATTCAGCGCTCGGCGGGGGACTGCTACACATGGAGGGAGGCTCACCGCTGTTGCTGTTCATGTGGTAGTTGTTGCGTGCAGTGAGATCGTCAGTGGCCACGACGTCAGTTTTCCCATCATGATTGCCGACGACTGCACCTGTGTCCACACATACAGACTCAGAATGAAGCTTTTCTGAGCCGCATTGAAGATCCAGGGAATTTTTAGTAGCTATGCTGCTCAGCAAAAGCTTGGTGAGAGACATATGCAGGAAGTGAGGGCTTGTTCAGCAACAGGTCTGCTATGCTCACACAGACGTGGCTGCAGCATCAGGTGCAGTAGCATGGTCATGTAAGCTGCTGACATCTGTGGAAGCTCACATGTGAGCGATCTGGCATGCACTTATCCCAAACTCTCGGTACGCATGATAGGCCAGGTCTGACATGAAAACCTGAGCTAGGCCGTGTACCTGATGGATTTGTGGAGCCAGATGCGTCGATAGCAGCCACGTCAATAGTGCTGCCAGTCACAGGACCAACCTGCAGAGGCGAGACAAGCCGTCAAATATGCTGCCAGGCGACTCAGCAGATGCTCTTCCAATTTGAGGTGCAAAGCTTTATGGCGGAGTTGCAAGCATTCCAGGTACCAGACATCTGCCAAAGATGAGGTGCAGGTTTACAGGCGTCNGAGAGATAAAGCCGTTTTGAAGACATGTCCAGGGCTGCTTTTGGCAAGATTGCCTACGCACTGCCAGCTCTACTTGGCGTGCTGCTAAGTCTGCCTTAGGAGGAGGGGCGTAAGTTGCACGCCATGGCATGCCATGCAGGTCGTACCTCCTCCCAAAGAGACTCTAGATATACACCTCGTCGCATGTCACATATGACATCGCATCACGCTGACGTGTTGTTACTTGCTGCTGGACATTGCAGACAGCATTGGCAAGCCACCGCAGTTCTGGGAGAGATGCGCTAATCCTGCGCTAATTCAGCGCTCGGCGGGGGACTGCTACACATGGAGGGAGGCTCACCGCTGTTGCTGTTCATGTGGTAGTTGTTGCGTGCAGTGAGATCGTCAGTGGCCACGACGTCAGTTTTCCCATCATGATTGCCGACGACTGCACCTGTGTCCACACATACAGACTCAGAATGAAGCTTTTCTGAGCCGCATTGAAGATCCAGGGAATTTTTAGTAGCTATGCTGCTCAGCAAAAGCTTGGTGAGAGACATATGCAGGAAGTGAGGGCTTGTTCAGCAACAGGTCTGCTATGCTCACACAGACGTGGCTGCAGCATCAGGTGCAGTAGCATGGTCATGTAAGCTGCTGACATCTGTGGAAGCTCACATGTGAGCGATCTGGCATGCACTTATCCCAAACTCTCGGTACGCATGATAGGCCAGGTCTGACATGAAAACCTGAGCTAGGCCGTGTACCTGATGGATTTGTGGAGCCAGATGCGTCGATAGCAGCCACGTCAATAGTGCTGCCAGTCACAGGACCAACCTGCAGAGGCGAGACAAGCCGTCAAATATGCTGCCAGGCGACTCAGCAGATGCTCTTCCAATTTGAGGTGCAAAGCTTTATGGCGGAGTTGCAAGCATTCCAGGTACCAGACATCTGCCAAAGATGAGGTGCAGGTTTACAGGCGTCTCCGAGAGTCTTTGCTGACAGCACTTGATGAGCCATTAGGCTACAACACACATCTGCACCTGTACTATCGACTTGCCTTGAAGGCAAGTCCCACACTGTGTGTCTGAGTGTGGACTCCTCGGAGGCACACTGTGGCAGACAGTGTGGGACTTGCCTTCAAGGCGACAGAATGTGCTGTGAAACATGGCCTTGTGTCTGCTCACTTGATGCAGACGCCTGGCGTTGTCGTTGTTTTGGCCCTTCAAGCTGAGTACGCTGGTGACAGCGCCACTGTATCCTGCAACACAACCAACGCAGGTCACGAGGTGCCAATATGGCTCAGCGCTGCTTCCAAGTCGGTCATATCATCACGACTTAGGGTGCACCTGGCCCCAAGCACGAACTGGATGCCTCAGTGCTTCACATCAAGGATTATAGATGGGTTCACAGTGCCCAGCATAGCGCAGACGCTCAGCTGGCGTTCTAATAGCTTAGAAAATAGCATTTGTCGGCTGCTGACAATCCCTCATGTCTGAGCGGGAACTTCGGCACTCACCGACAGGGTCAACTGCAGAGACTCTGCCTGTGGGAGCGACATCTTCCTTCGAGGGATTAGTCGCAGAGGCGGCTACAAGGCCCCAGATGGCCAGGAAGACGAGCAAGGCCTTCATCGCAGGCGCCTTGCTGCGGCAATCGTCAGAGCGCCCTGTGGGCAGCGCCTTGGCTTCTGCAGCGCCTTGTTTGCGCTTTTGTCAGGCCACAAGCTTTGTGATGAAAGGAAAAGAACGAAAGTCTGACGAAGGCGCTGCAGAGCCCACCTGTAAGTCAGGGAGCGTGAGCAGATCTGCCGAGTCAGCAGAATCATGTGCCACCTCGACCCTGGCTTGCATGGATCTTCACCTCACTGCATCATTCTTGCCCTATACATCACAAATGTCATTCTGCAAGGCCTTAGCCTACCTGCTGGCCTGCCCTACATACTATGCAATGCACTTTGTAGCTCTGTGGTTGATGGAGCCAAGATGAGCTGCCCCTGGTCGGCAAAATGCTTGTGTGCATGAAACATGATGCAGGCACCTCATGTGCGGGCTTAGCTTGAGCTGATGAGCTCATCACATGTTGCAATGTCTGCAAGCGGTCTGCAAACTTGTCTATACTGCTGCAAGGTGGACTCTTGCTTGGTCAACATCACTCTGGAGTACTCTTACCCATCTTTATCTGAGTCAGCCTGAAGTTGAGACCAACACACCAGCATCTGATGCATGAAATGCAGCATGGCATCTCATATATGGTGTTTGTCAGAGTATTCCTTGGGAAGCATGGCTTGCACTGCATGTCACATCGCCATTCCTTGCTGATCACAAGGTGTGGAGACAGGCAGAAGCACCCAGAAGGATCATCGTCTCTTACATCGAGTTACTCTGTCTTATGCATAAGGAGAGATGTACTCCTCATGACCACCACTCAGGTACCTCCCTACAATCCCAGTAGGTGCAGGTGCATGGAAGGCCACGCTGGCTGGAAGCCCCAGAACCTCATCCAGTAGTACATCCAGATATTATTGGAGACTATCCCAACGTGGCAGGACCCCATGAGCCACAGCAATGTGTGGAACATCCTATCATGGTGGTCGCGAACAAAGAGCCAGCACTTGTGCAGGAAGGACCTCCGCTCCCCAGGAGCAGCAGCAGGGACAGCTGCAGAGGTATCCGAGTCAGCATTGCTGTCGCCCCACTGGCCATACCAGGGCGCCCAGCCCTTGCAGACGTTTTTGGGTTTCCTGTCCCTGCAGTTGGGCCAGCCCCACTCCTGCAGGTGGCGCTCGTGTTGCTTGCCTGCACAGGCGTGCAGAGTGTTACTCGTTGTGACCCTGGCTAGAGGAGCATGTGCAAAGTGCTCTGCAGCATGTGAACTTCACTGATGCGGCAGGCAAGGTCAGATGGGCAGGCATTGTGCATTGTAGCCGCCATGGGCGGTCCATCTCATGTGATGTGACATTGGCGCAGTCTGGGAAGAAGCAAAGCTGCATGCGCCCGGCGCCATTTCATAGGATGCTACAGCCTTAATATCCATTGCATCACAGTTTAATGAAGCTCAGCGTGCGCGCTTGATAAAAGAGCCACAATTCGTACCCGATGGGTCTGCTGACCTGCTTGCGTCAGTGGCAGCCACGTCAGCTGTGCTGCCAGTCACAGGATCAGCCTGCAACTTCAAGACAAGAGCTTGAACGTCAAGATTGATACCAGCTGCTCTGCAGGAGCACTTTACAGTTGAGGTGCAATGCTGTATCAATAAATGCACAGATGGCTTTTGCTAGCATTCCAGAGACCAGAGATTTTCCGCAGGCTACCATGCGAGCTCAAAGGCGCTGCTCTGCTGCCAGCATTCTGTCAGCGAAGCACATGCATATGAGGCTATGCTACACGTGTGTGGCTACAGATCCGGCTTGTGTTCCTCAAGGCAAGCCTGCCTCAGTGTCAGTGCATGACCCTGTGCAGCGAGCGCCCTTGAGAGGCAGAGTAGCTTCTGTTGCAGAACATGCAAGTGTATAAGGCCCTAGTCTGCCCAAGACTGCTCACCTCATGCAGGCGTCCGATGTTGTCCTTGTCTTGGCCTTGCAAGCTGTGTACGCTGGTGAGGGCGCTATTGTGTTCTGCAGCGCAGCCAATTCCGCGCATCAGAGCAGTGTGAGCTGTCTGCTCCTGGCGCTTGTCAGCAACTCATCACACTGGCTTAGGCTCTAGGTGCACTTGACCCCGAGGATAATTCAAATGCCCATCACAAGCTTCATCCACAGGCGAATATGGCTTTCCAGTGCCCAGCAAGGGGCAGACCACTAGTTTGCTCTACATGTTTGCTGCTGACAATTCTGGAGGCGAGCCCTCACCGACAGGGTCAACTGGTGAGACTATGCCCGCTGAAGCAGCATCCTTCTTCGAGAGATCAGTGGTAGAGGCAGCGAGGCCCCAGAAGGCCAGCAACATGAATAGGGCTTTCATCGCAGGCACCTTCCTGCGCCTATTCTCAGAGCGCCTGAGAAGCAGCACGTCGATCCTGCTGCGCCTAAATCTTTCTCTCGTCAAGTCACAGGCACTGTTTGCTGAGGAAAGTGGAAACATCTCGTCAGGAAGCTCGGGCAAATCTGCTGAGTCAGCAAAGTCATGTGCTCAATCATGTCCCCATGCATCATTTTCTGCCTTCAGCTATCCTGAGAGGCCTGATGAAAGGTGCTGACTTCATGGCATACTGTTGAATATACTCTGCAGCTCTGTGGTTGCTGCCACAAGGCTGACCAGCCCCTCATTTGCAAACTATGAATGTTCAGCACGCACATCATGTCGCAGCACAGTACATGAAGTGGGGCTTGAGCTACTGAATGCATTGCATGTCAAAGTGGAGGATCAATACACTCTGTGCCGCTGCAAAGCTTTCCCTGGTTGACACAATCCTGTGTCAGGCTAGTGTGAGTAGAAGTTGGCCTGCTCAAGTGTTTCAGAGATGATGGAAACGAGGTAGCAGATGATTGACTCAACAACTTTAGTGAGGGGCAAGTGAGTGGTGTACTTGCAACTTCCTTCAAGACGACAAGCCGACGCAGTGGCACAATGGCTATTGCCATTGCTGTATGAGGCTCTTAGAGATGGAGTTCATAATGAGACAATGACTATTATGACAACCGCTTGTTTCATTGTAAGGTGCTACCACAGTAGTTTGCAAACTATCTCCAAGTGTCTATGAGAATACATTGCGGGTGCCAAAGGCAGCCGCCCTTCTGGGCAGCAAGCACCTTATGACAGGCAACCCTACGTCCTTGCCAGCTCTGGCTTGCACTGCATTGTGATATCATAACGACCACTGGTTGGCGTTCACAGACCACGGATCCCCTGCACATAGTTCATGTCCAACAGAGTCTGCAGAATCTGCTGTATTCTGGCTGCTTGTGATGCTAGCAGAACTCATGTCTAGCTGATCAGATTGTGTTCAGAACACTGGCCTGGCACCAGTTGTTTATGAAATTGTCTGATCATTCTCACGGTGTCCTCTGCATTGATCCCTTGGCAGAGCATATTCAGGCTACTTATGCGCTGTACGGGCTTCCTTGTGCATCAGAGCGGAGATGTGAAACTTATGTCCTAGGCTGTGGTCCTGGCAGAAACTGCTGTAGCGCCAGGCTTTCCTGGCTTATTCAGCTGCCACTGCCACCTGAACAGAGCGCAGAAAGCATACTCGATGACAAGGACTTACATCGGCCATCAGACTACATCAGGTGCAGGTGCGATGCAGGCCTCGGCCACCTGCCCCATAACATCATGCAGATGTACATCAACACGAAGTACGCCAGCCTGCTGAAGAGCAAGAGACCTAGCCACCACATTGCTGCATGGAACACTGGGGTGGAATGGAAAAGAATGATGTTCTTGAGGAGCCACTCCCCACCAGCAGCTGCAGCAGAGGAGATGGACGCAGTGGAGTTGCCCTTGCTGTTGCCCCAGTACTGGTTCAGCAGGTGGCGCCCGTGATGGTTGCCTGCGCAGCAAGCAAGGGACTTTCACCTTCCACAGTATGCGCATCTGAGCGCTCATACAGCGAGAGGTTCAACTGTCTGCCTAACCAGCCTCGAGTCTCCACCGAGCAAGATGTCTCTAGATGGCAGGCATAGTCAAGGAGCCAGTTCTCTATGCGCTGTGGGCCATATTATGATGTCTGACGCCTCCAGGAGCAGCATACATTGATACAGCCTCAGGGACAGTGTAGGCTTGTGGGGACTACTAGTAGTGTATGCCCCCCAGAACCCCTAAGGCCAAACACATCCAGTCAGCGCGCACGCAGCGCAGCAGAGCATGCAGGTGAAGATAGTTGTACTCACCATCGTGGTCATGGCCATGGTGGCCGCCCCAGCCGCGATACCAGCCGCCCCAGCCATGGTGGCCATTGTCATGGTGGTCCCTGTCATCATGGCCGTGGTGGTTGTCATGGTGGCCGTGGCCCCAGTCCAGGAGGTGACGTCCGCGGTCTGATGAAGCAGCTGCAGCCGCTGCAGCGGATGCGGAATTGCCTGCACATGCACGCAGGACGTGACTGCTTTGGCAGAGCCACCACACCTTGTTTCCGCTGCTACAGGTCAGCCTCTTTACTGCAACAACCGCTGTTGTACTTGGCCAGACAAGCATGCATATAGCCAAGGACATGACATGCCAGCACCTGTGAGTGTAGTAGATACAGCAGCAAATGCAATCAAAGGGGATGTATTTCACCCTCTTCTATTTTCAGAGCGCATGAAGAGAGGGGTACAACAGGATAGGCTTAGCATCATGGCGTGACTTGAAGCACTGTCAGCTGCAGCAGGAAGCTTACCATTGTAGTCACCGCCACGGTGGCCGCCATGCCAGCCGCCCCAGCCGCTGTAGCCTCCGTGGCCATGGTGGTTGTCACGGTGGCCCCAGCCCCAGTCCAGCAGGTGACGCCCACGGCCAGATGAAGCAGCTGCAGCTGCTGCAGCGGAGGAGGAGCCGCCTGCACAGGCAAGCACGATATGTCTTGCCCAGGAACGCATGCGCTAGTATATCATTTCACAGCCAGATACATGGCAGGCAAATATCGCTCTATATGGCAGGTGCAGTAGCAGATGCACTCAACATGAGGTGTCAGCACGCTGTGGGTATCAGAGCACGGCACAATGACATGGCGGGATACGATCAGCAACACGACAGGAAGCCGTGCCTGCTGCAGCAGGGGACTGACCGTTGTAGTCACCGCCACGGTGGCCGCCATACCAGCCGCCCCAGCCGCCGTAGCCTCCGTGGCCATGGTGGTTGTTGTGGTGGCCCCAGCCCCAGTCCAGCAGGTGGCGGCCGCGGCCAGAAGCTGCAGCAGCGGCAGCTGCTGCGGCAGCGGACTTGCCTGCATGTATGAGGATGTCAAACACCCTGCCCTGGGCGGAAGTAAACAAAGATACAGCTGCAACATTTTCAGGCATCTACAAGCAAAGCCACTGCTTTATGATTTCCCCAATGAAGAGCAGCCCTAGAGTGGCTGTCCTCATCTGGGAAATCATGAAGCGGCATGAACCAGGAACGCACAACTGCACGCCTCAACATGTGCTGGACTGAGAACATGTCTTACTGTGTCTGCTGCATATGTCCCTACCAAGCCAGAGCCGGACAGATTCTGTCATTACATGCACAAAAGAATAGAGGTTGAGGAGCAAGACAGAGACAGGAGAAACCTCACCAGCAGCAGCGGCGGCCGCAGAGGCAGCGGCTGCAGAGTTGCCTGCACAGAGAATACTGGCTCGGATGAATGCTACACGACGGGCAGACATAGCCAGAACATGACCCCACATATACGATGGTTTGCCAGGACCATGAAATACAGGCTGACCGCATCTGGAGACCCTGACAACTTCATTTTGACGGCACATTGCAGAGGAGTATGGGAACAGTGCTGCACTGATGACAGAGAGGTTTTTCACTCTCTTGCAGCACTGCTACACTAAGCATCACACCCCCTTCTCTTGCCGAACGAGGGGATTGTGTGGCCTTGCCAAACTCTGTTTAACACCGGAATCTTTTTGCTGCTACTGTTCGCCTTCAATGTGTCCTACTCCTGGGGAAAGGGAAGGTGAAGATACAGCGAGCCCTCACCAGCGGCAGCAGCAGAGCTGGATGCAGCAGCGGAGCCGCCTCCGCCGTTGTGGCCATTCCTACCGCCGTGGTAGTTGTCATCATGACCATGGTGGTTGTCATTATGACCATAGGGGTTGTCATGGTGGTCCCTGCCCCACTCCAGCAGCTGACGCCCGTGGTGGTCACCTGCATAGGCAAGCAGGCTCTCACACTTCAGGTCTCAGGCATAAGTGCACACTGGCAATTGCAGTCACTGCGCAAGGCTTTCAGCATGCCAGATGCAGTCAAGAGAGCATGCAACATGCGCTGTGGCCATACAGCATATCACCAGCAGTGCAGCTGGGGTGCTATGTTGCGCTGTTTGCTCAGGTAACACAGGGTGCCGCCTCCAGCACAGCTGAGGAGGCTGCAACACAACGCAGCCCAGCACATTGCATGCCAGCCGCAACGCTGTTCCTATGCTGCATGGCCTAGCTTATTGTGCAATGAATCCAGTACAGCTGTGGCAGTGGACCCACCGTGGTGGTCATTGCCATGGTGGTCATTGTGATCATTGTGATAATGGTGACCCCTGTCATCATGGCCATCGTGGTGGTGGTTGTCATGGTGGTTGTCGTGGTGGCGCCAGCCCCAGCCCCAGTACAGGAGGTGGCGGCCGCGGCCGGAGGAAGCTGCTGCGGCAGCTGCAGCGGAGGCGGAGTTGCCTGCACAGGCAAGAGCGACACGCCTTGACCATCTGAGTATATGCATATTACTACAAAATTGTTTTACTGGCGGACTTAGTGTCATATGCAGTACATGAGGAGCAGTTTGTGTCCAGTGAGTCACTTCTGCACCTGCATCTGCGATATGAGCTATCACTCATGAGCGAGAGCTCATCATGCACACTCAGGTGCACAACCTGATCATTTCAACTGTGAAGGCTTTTTGCGTCATGGAAGCTGCTACTCATGAACAGCATACAGATGTGAAGTAGAGCCGGATGCAGTGGTGCACACACCGTTGTAGTCACCGCCACGGTGGCCGCCATGCCAGCCGCCCCAGCCGCTGTAGCCTCTGTGGCCGTGGTAGTTGTTATGGTGGCCCCAGCCCCAGTCCAGGAGGTGGCGGCCGCGGCCAGACGCAGCAGCAGCGGCAGCTGCGGCAGCAGCGGAGTCGCCTGCACAGAAAAGGGGTGTCACCAGGACAGCGTGCATTGGGCAGAGGGCAGACTATCCCAGAAGATGACCATCTCACAGGCTAGAGCTTACAGGCTAGAGCTAATCATTCGCATTCCAGCATACGAAATTCTCAAACAAGGTCTGAGGATCACAGTGCAGGAGGGAGCATCCCCTTTCCTGCTCCACCATATGCAAGAATACTGAGAAAGCAAACAGCAACCCCTCCGCCCACTATTTTGCTTAGAGATGTGGCTCAGGTAGTACCAAGCTGGCCCTGACACAGAGAGAGCGAGGTGCTGGAGAACATGAATGCACATGGCAAGGGAGGGGAGTGCAGGAGCAAAGAAGGCGCACCAGCAGCGGCAGCAGAGCTGGAAGCAGCAGCAGAGCCGCCTTCGCCATTGTAGCCCCGGCCGCCGCGGCGATCTCCCCAGCGGCCGCCCCAGTTGCCCCAGAGCAGGCGCCTGCCTGCAGATACATACAAAGCCCCTCAATACAGCAGCGTGCTTCTGTGGCAGCAGCCTGCACTGCCCTTGACCCACAAGTCAGAGTGCCTATCTGCTACGCAGAGAGCATACAGTGTGCTAGCATGTACACCTGCCAGCACCATGCATGAAAAGCTGCCAGCACCTGTCAGATGTACATGCAAGGGCACATGACACTCTGGAGGGGCCCCCAGAATGCAAACTTTGCAGTGCAGCACACGCATCATGCCCACATCAAACTTATAGAGCAAAGACAGGAGCATAGTGTCTTGCAGGTTTCTTGGAACATAAGTGATTCTCAAATCTTCCAGCCTGCTTTGTCTGCCAGACTAGTGCCCGCACTAGCTTCTGCAGAAGACAGTGAAGCTCCAACATGCATGTTGAGCTGAGTCGTCCAGGAGGAAGTGCAGCAGAGAGGGAGGCTTACCGCTGTTGAAGGTCACGTGCTGGACCTGGCCGTTGTCGCTGGTCATGATGTCAGTTGTCCCATCATGGACGCTGATGACGGTCCCGTGGTTACCTGTGACCACACACACAGCATTAACAAAAAAGGTTCACAGAGTTTTTAAGATGGTCCAGCTTTGCAGTGAAGTGTAGTCAGGTTGCTGGGTGGGGAGAGCACATTCAGTCCTGCCAATGAAGCAATGGTGTCTCTGGCTGCAAAGACAGCTGCTTGCACCAAAGCTGCAAAGACAGAGCAGAGCGTACTCTAGAAAAAGAATGTTCGAAGCTGCAGTGACAGAGGTATTTGAGCCTTCTGTTCCAGGACTCTTGCCAGGTCCCAAGCTAGGTCTGCAGGTGCAGGTGAGAGTTGAAGGACTCACCCGATGGGTCTGCAGAGGTAGATGCGCCAGTGGCAATCATGCCAGGTCCGCTGCCAGTCACGAGGCCAGCCTGCTTGTGCAATGGACATGGATTACACTGCAAGCCGCTGGAAAAGGCTCTGTGATGTGCACAACTTCAGACAGGCCTAATGAAGCTCTGCAAGAGCAAGTATCCAGCCCTAGTTGCTGCTTATCATGTGGCGGTGCACAATGCAGCGGAACAGCATCTGCAACTGCGTTTGATGCTGTGAGGCTGCGGCAGCATACATGTCCAGGGCTGGCTAGGCGCCCTCTATGTGAGTCTCAAAGTTGATGCCCAGGTCTACAGAGCAGTTCCAAGAGTTTTGACACAGATCTGCTAGGCCAAGCTCACGCTAGTATGCAAGGCGCTATGGGTGTCTGAGATTGCTCACCTGCTGCAGGCGCCTGGTGTGGTCCTTGTCGTGGCCCTGCGAGCTGAGAACGCTCGTGACAGCGCCACTACTGCTCTGACCTGCAACATGGTTGGTTATAATTTTAGTCTGCCAGTCCTGGCAAAGAGCAGCACATCACTAGGGGCAGTGCATCACCAAGTGCAGTGCACAGACTAGGTGCTGCTGCTTGCACCTTCCTGGTCCAGAGAGCTTTTGTATGCAAGGCAGATTGTGACCTGCTGTGGATACAAATTGCTAGCTCATCACTTGGGCGTTCAGCATCGACTTCAGGTCGGCAGCATCGTGCTGGGTGCACCCAGAGGACAGCCTGAGGACGGATGCCCTCACACCTCCACACAGCAGGGTATGCAGGATTTCTGGCGCCCTAGCTGTGGTAGACTCGCACAGACCACGTCTAACTGGAGAAGCGCTCGATTTGTCAGTCTTGCTGACAATCCCTGTCAGGGCGGGGAAACGGGAGCGCTCACCGACAGGATCAATAGGCGGGACCCTTCCTGTGACACGGACGTCCTCAGCCGTAGGAGCGATCGCAGAGGCGGCCGCCAGGCCGCAGAGGCCCAGCAGAAGGAGCGCAGCCCTCATCGCAGGCGGCTTGGTTGTGGCAATCGTCAGAGCGCCTGGGATGCCGCGTCCTCGCTTCTGCAGCGCGCCGTCTCCACTGCCTGTAGTCCTCAAGACTTCTACCTGTATATGGAAAGAAATGAATGTGACGAGCGAGCTGGAGCGCCCGACAGTAGGGCAGGGGAGCAAAACAGATCTGCCGAGTCAGCAGTCACGTTGATCGGAGATCCGCCACCTGTCCTGGCTTGCATGGATCTTCATGTGATACTGCACATCTCCATCAGCACTCCATCATATAGTGCTTTCAGTTACTGATACCTTCATGTAGAGCCGTATGGGCTCTGCAGCCATGCCTACATGCCACAAGCGAGCGTGTTCCTGGCTTGCATTGACCCTATGCACATGCATCATGCCCAACCATCATGTGGGCACTGGCTTGGGAGTTGTACGTGGTAGCAGCACAGTGCTGAGCTATCTCATGGACCTTGCAGCACCGCACAAGATACTATCATAGTTCGTAGCTTGGGCAATGAACTCAGTGGTTTAAGAGAGGCCCAGTCATAGTCACGGCTGCTCACTGAGCTGGCAGCTGCTATCACATAAAAGCTGCAGCACATTTGACTTCACTGGGCACTCATGACCGTGAGGTATGCGACAACCTGTGCTGGTGTCTGGGGCTGATGCTAAGACGTCCAAGCTTTTACAGGTCATTGGCTCTCCTTGACAGCCAGTGTGTGGGGTTGGGCTTGCTGTACATCACAGGATCAGCAATGGGTAGAATTGCAAATACAACTGGCCAGGCCACTTGCTGTTCACCACTCTGTGTATGATGTGCTCCGCCTTGGTTGCACAGGGGAGTCCACAACATCAGCACCCCTCTCATACCCACTGGGCATCAACAGCTTTCTAGGTCCCTTCAGATGGGGATCAGGGTACATGAGCAACCAGGATGCAGATGTGCACTGCTGCATGTGGTCTCTTTCTGGATACTATCTCCTATGAGCTGCACAGGACCAATGCTGCGCCCTGCAGGTTGTGTCAGCTTGCCACGATAGGCTGTGTCGGATTGACACATAATGCCCTGTATAGTGCGGCATCTATTACTCTCCATCGTGATGACTGCCAGCTGATCATGGCGGGAAAAAACTCATGGCCTCTGCTGCAGCGGCTTCCAGGAGTCCTGCAAGAATATTCACTGATTAATACATTTATTGCACGCCTTCCCTTCTGTGGGCCAGGTGCACTGCAGCAGACATTCTATGGCAGCCCTCCAGCCTGCCCTTTCTTAAGATTGTCTCCAACATGTGTATGAAAGCCCTGCAACCTGCAAGTCTTCCCTAACATGATTTGCCCACTGAATTTGGCTGTTGCCTCAGGCCAGAGCCGTTCACATGCATGTGTATGGCACAGACTGATGCTCATGTGCAAGAGCAGCATGCAGCTGCAGCAATTCTGCACCACTGCTCAATGTTATGTAGACTGTTTAACTGCTGAAGCCAGGCGCCAGGACGGGTCCCTAGATGGCAGAGCATGTAGGTGACATTTGCAAGCACGGGCGTACCGGCATGGCTCTGCCCTGCATGGGGGGCAGGTCAATCTTGCGCCTGGTTGCCAAATTGCTCTTGTTGCTCTCATCTGCCTTCAGTTGACCTTTCAGGAGTGCATCAATGGCACCCACAGCGTGGCCGTTTGATGGACACTTGCACTTGTTGACGTTGTTAGCATCCATCCAGAAGATATACCACTCGTTGACCAGATCGGTCAGCACCTGCACACCCCCAAATGAAGTGTAATCTAGGAGGCTGACACTGTAAATGCCAGACATGCTTCACATATCACAGGTCGGGCGCATTTCTATCTTGCGGCTCAGTACTTTGCTCTGAAACCCTGTCCTTTTCATCAAGGACGTCCAAATCTTGGGGATTGTTTGTGTAAGCCTGGCGCGCTGAGATTGAGCACTGGCCGGCCCCGAGCTCGAGGGGGGAACCCCTGTAAGCATCCTGACGCCAGAAGGGTCACGTCTCAAGTTTGATAATACCACTATGATCAACACGAACGCCATGGCTCAGCGGACGCAAGACTTACCACCACAGGCTTCTCTTCAGGGGAGTGCAGATTTGCCAGCAACAGCCTCAGGCTGACTCTGAACGACAGATTTCAACTGGTTGGGTTGCGAGGTGCTGCCTGATGTCGAACAGCAGCACTAGCCCCTTCTCTGGCCGCCCAGCCCTGTAAGAGAGGGACAGACATTGATGCTCTCATAGCCACCTTAGGCTGACAGATGCCTGATATCTCTCTCTTTCAGGGCCCAAGCATGTCACAGAGTGTCTGGGTGGAAGGGTTGACACTGACCCCAAGGGGGGAAACCACATCAAGCGATGACATCTTCCAGCCAACCAAGACTGCAGAAATGCCCATTGCCCCTTCGGGGTCAGTGTCATGATGTACGCCCAGACAAACTGACAGGCTGTGCCATACTTGGCAAAGTCACTTGTATTCAGATCTGATTGCCCCATCAACTAGACCCTTGGCTCCGGATTAGCATCTTGTCAGCATATCTTCAAGATACTTGTCATACCTGATGGCTGAGCCCTTGATAACTGCCACATCTGTGGTACTATCAACAAAGGTGTAACCCAGCAGGTCTTCCGTCTCTGCATCCAGCAGGTTTGGGTACTCTCCTGCGGCCTCTACCCAAACTCTGTCTGTGCTGCCCAGGTCAAAGATCTTCTTGAGGTAAGGGATGAACCTGCGGACACACACAGCGTACAGTATGAGCCTACTGCGCTTCAGTGTGAGCCTAGTTGCATCAGCACAGCCATGCAGTAGAAGCTGCACTCCCAGCACAAGAACTCTCTGGCGCAGCTGCAACACTCCATGATTCACTGCAGAGCATGAGACTATCCCTAGAAGCTGCTGGGCATACTGAGGAACCATACGTGTCTGCTTGGGGGTGACGCTCGTCGCTCATCCTGCAGGGCAGATTACTATGCTTGGCAAGTTTCAGTGTATTTACTGGCAGGCAGCGCCCTATGCAATTCCTGCAATGGTGTCCTTCTAGGTACAGGGTCTGCACCTAGACTAATCAGTGTGGACCAGGCTGAGGTTGAAAGACATGTCAGACAGCTGTGAGACCATTGATAGCATATCATCATCCTGCAGCTCAGGCTTCAGCTGCTGCCATGGTGTGCGTGTGATGTACGTGTGGCCTCTGCGGTGCCAGTATACTGCTGTTGTGCCTCTCCAACTTGTTGGAGAACTCCAGGACTCGGGACTGCAGGGGCTCACACGTCGGTGGCTGTAATGGACGGATGCGGAAAGCCTTTCTGTGGAGACTTCAGAGCTCTAAAGTGGCGCCTGCGACAGATAGCAGCAATAACCACGCCATTGGGCTGTCAGCCTTGGCAAAGTCACAGCTGATTAGACGCTGCATCAGGGCGACCAAACAAAGAGCACTGTCACCATCTGTGTTTGTGTCGCGACTTCATTTGCAATGCAATTGCATGTGCTTCTGCACCGGCAGTTCTGCCCTCAATGGCAATCCGAAACATCTGAACAAGGCTGTCTTCAACGTCACACCAGGGTGGTAACGCGCTCGCTAGGGATGGCATAATCTTATTCTTACCTTGCGCAAGCTCTTCCCAATCAGCCGTTTTGTCAACAATGCTTGTCTCAACCGCTGTGGTCGTCCAAGGTGGTCTCACCGATGACGAGAGTATGCTGACATGGCAGCGTTCTCAGATTTGAGCTGTGCTGATGACAGTGCCTCAAAGTGAGACTTGCAGAAGACAGTTGACAGCCGTGGACATGCAGAGCTTTCAGGGATCAGGTTTACAGCCCTGCTGCCCTGTGTGGTAGCAGCAGTCAGAGGTGCTAGAAGTCAACTCTGTCAACTGTTGCAGAGTGTTGCTAGTGTTGATAGGCTGTGACTACTGTAGCCCACACCTCTGGGCTGTGGAGCTTCTGTGCATATATTGATGTGAATAGAGGCGCTCGAACTCACAATGCAGGGCTTCACATTGCTACTCTGATGAGAGTGGCAGAAGTGTACACAGACGTGCTTTAAGCAATTGCAGGTTGAGACATTGTTTACAGCAACATGGCATCACATGCTGTTGCGCACTGTGCCTGTTAGGTTGTAGGTCTCATTTTGGGTAACACAGCCTTTATGAGGCTGCCAGTCAAGTCATGCACAAATAGCTCAAGTACATCTCAGACAAGCAACCCACTGCTCTGCGTGCCTTCTCTAGGTCCATAGCCAGCCTATACTGTATGCAATGTGTTGTGTCCAACAATACACATGATACGCAGCCATCCTCACTGAGCAGGCCGCTTCTGCAAGTCATACACATGCTGTTGTACTGCACTGAATCTGTGATGTCTGGGTACTTCCGGAAGGACCCTTCATGTTAGACAGCCTTCACTCACATCTGAGCAGCACGCTCTGCTCAGCTCTGCCTTACTAAGTTGCACAGTCCCTGCCACACTGCCTTTGGCACTGAGCCCTGGCCTCACATGCTCCTCACGTACACAGTCTGCAACAAGGCTCACTCAAGGCTCAGAGCAGATGTGATTGCAAAGCAGTGCCTCCGGGAGTCTCAGAGAGCAAGCATTCCTAAGGCAAGAGTATCTGGTCAGCGTTGCGAGATTTGTCTATGCGTGTCTCAATGGAGTACACCCACCTCCTTCAGGGGGATCAGCATCTGATCAGCCTGGTGTGGCTGGGTAAGATGCGATCTGATCTGATCAGAGTGGCTATCGTGAAAGGCTGCAAAGGTGGACCGCAGGCTGGCACAGCAGGTACTTGGCATTGCGTGAGCCCAATAAGCCTCTGAGAGTGCGCACACCTTCCAGGATTCACTCTGCAGACTTGGTGAACATCCTCTCCAGCGCTTCCTTGCGACCGGCGTCTGCAATGATGTCACCAATGAAGTCCTCTGCCTCGGCCCTGAACTCAAATGTCTCCTCGTGAAATGTCACACCGTCCATGTAGAGCAGGCGCCAGTCATTGATGAAGTCTGTCGCCTGCGAAAGATCAGGTAAGTGTCAGTCTGAGGAGCTGATCCCGGAACTGCTGCATTACGGTGGCTGTGGTTGAGTGCTAGTCATCAGCCAGGTCTGTCAGCACCCGCAGAAATTGAGCAGGTGTCAATCTGAGGAGCTGACAACATCAATCATGCAATGCAGCGGCTGTCCTCGAGTGATGAACAGATGCGCGTGCAGGCCTCTGCATTCCTTCCTGCCATAATGCTTCTCAAGAAACCACAAGCATGTGATGTTGACATATGTAGGACGGTGCTGAGATTGAACTAGCGGCTACAGATGAGGTAGTTCTGGTGATGTCAGCAGGGCATGACTCTTCACGCAGCCAGCAGGCTAATATGGAAAGTGTGAGTACAGGCAGTTGAGGGGCAGGCCTGAGCATTGATATGCTTTACACAGCGCGAGGCTCACTACAACTGGTCTGGACGCCCGGGACTTCATGTTGGCGACGAGGAGCCTCTTCCTGGCCACTTCCAGAGCATCGCCCTCAATCTGCCTGTAGGTGGATGGGTAGATCATCTCAGGGAAAACTTGCAGATTGCAGGGCGGGGCCTTCATACACACGGTAGAGACAACTGGTTCAACCCCGCGACAAGGCAAGCTAAAGGGCTGCCATCATGCTACGATAGGATGTCTGCTGCAACGTATCTAGTCTACAGGTTGAAAAGCGAGTGATAAGGTATGTCTTCAAAAGGAGCTTTGAAATGGAATTTGAACGTGGCGCCCATGTGACACCCACATGGGCGTCACCTGTGGGCCACAGGGGAAGTTTTCTGTCTGGGATGTGTCTGAGATGGAAGGACAGGAATGACTGAACATGCCTGTGGATGTCAGAGCACCACCAGGCCCCTCTCAGGGTGGCCTGCCTCGAGCGCTGACTTCTTGACAATCGCCACGTCAGCAGTGAAGTTTTTGAGATTGAGGGGCCCCAGCGGCGTGTCATGCCTTTCCAGATCCAGCAGATTCGGGAAGTCCTTTGCTGTGTTCACTACCTCCAGGGCATCCCTGCACACGTGAAAATGGCCTCTCAGATCACAGACACAGACCCGACCAGACCAGACCAGACTGAACAAGATCAGAAAGGATTGCATCTGTCTCCAGCAACCGTGGCTGGTCTGACACAGGCTGAGGTAGTATTTGACTCTCAAAGGACAGCTTCATCTTCAGGCAGGCACGAGCTGACTGATCTGGCGACCCCAACCAAGTCCTCTTGCAGCACAAAGGTATGCCAAGCTGGGCTTCCAGCATGCAGGGTGTCTGTGCTACGACAAGTAGCTGCTGCACTAGCCTGCCGACAAACTATTGCAGAGCACAGAAAGCGCCTGGTTGGGAGACACACCTGCCAGCAGCTTCGACACTTTCAGGGGTAAGCGCAAACATCTGCATATTGCTCGGCTCGTCTTCGAGTACTATGGACTAGTCAGCTTCCTGCATGGCACGTCTGATAAGTGTCAGCCCACTTTGCAAGTATGTGTGGACAACACTAGCGTGCGGTAGCTGATGCAGCTGCCAGCTCTGTGAAATCTAAACTATGCGTCTCAAACAGATGCTGTGCTTGTAGAGTCAAGCTGGTAAATCAGCTCATCCATCAGCAATGATGCTGGCGGAGAGCAGTCATACATGCAAGCACAAAGGACTGCCCATGTCGCATTTCAGTATCTTAACCACTGATAAGTGGCACTCAAGCATGTGCTACTGTCTACATTCAGCTCAGGCTCACTCTCTCCGTTGATTTGGGCGTTCTGATGTACAAAGCAAACGGTATTCACAATCTCCGTGCTGAGTTCTACGGTCTCAAGACTTGGATCTGAATCATTCCACCTTGCTTCTGTAATTCGTCGTTGCCTGCACTAACAGGCTGCGTTAGAGAATCTTTATGTACAAATCCAACAGTCAGCACAGCTCAGCATCCCATCAGGCTGCTAGCTCTTACAGAGACACACCTGATAAGCGGCGATCAGGACACCAGATCACACCGAAGAGACAAGATATATCATCAAGGATGTTGCGCCCTTAGCGTATGCTAAGACATTCATTTCTGCTGTCACAAAATCTGGTACTGGTGACCCTTCGAGAGAGGCAGACGAGCAGTTGTCTCAACTGCTCGAGATAGTGTAACGGGTACATACGCGGACGGGGAGGTGGCCAGGACTTTCACTCTCACCTTGTATTGCATATGCTCTGAGTAGACGACAGAGACGTAAGCTGGATTGGTATCTAGACCTGTCAAGGTCTCGGACATCAGAGATTCGGAAGGAATGTATGTGCTGATGTGGAGCTGATGTGGAGCTGACATGGCAGCAGCGTTCAAATTCGAGCTGTACTGTGACAGCACCCATACTCTAATCTCTTCGCGGACCTTGAGAAGCAAAGTGGTGAAAAGCAAAGCGACGATTGCGTTAATCAGCTGAACAGCTTGCTGATGACCAAGTAGTCCGATAGGACCATGAGGCCCTAGGACGGCACCACCGTGATCTCAGACAGGCTGTCATGAAGCATATGTCGCAATTGCTTGCAAGTATCTGGGCTTCTTGGGCAGTAGTTGGGTTTCTCTCACTTATACGAGCGGTATCCTTGCTTTTGATGGCACACGCCACTATCTACAGGAAGCCACTTCTCTGTAGTCGCCATTGTATCACCTCCTCAAAGCAAGAATGCACACCAAAAGCATACCATGTCTTAGCTCCGCTGACCCTGAGATCGTGGCAGTACAAGCAGTATGCTTGAGGAGTATATTATTCTATGCAACTCTGTACAGAAGACCAGGCATACATCCCCTTTGAATTTGAAGTCTACCCCCATGAAGGTTCCCAAGGAGGGTGTTGCACCTCGCGTACCATGTGCGCACGTCTCATGTTCTCAACCTCATCTGGGTCGAGCGTACCCTCAAGGCTTTCCAGTTGCTCTACAACAGCCGCATGGCGAACACAAGCAACATCCAACCTTGGTTCTAGCTCGCGCCTCTCTGCAGATGCGGACTGTTGCACTCCCTCAACTGTGTCAAAGAAGCCAGCCAAAAATTCTCTATAAAACCCACAGCAAGTCCCCTTGACACAAAGATGTGCTTGTAGATGGTAGCGCCATCCAACCACAACAGATGCCATTCCTCACAAAGATCTATTATCACCTGCAAGGACGTGCAGCGTGGTGGGTCACGGGGAACAGACATCGCTAGTGGGTGTTGTCAGGTGCAAGGTGCAATTCTGCCCCATTGATCCCATCAAAATTTTTAACCATAGCATCACAAACAGCGCAACGCTGATGCCCTTCTTCTCCACATGAAGGTATTGGGGAGCACCAATCATCCCCGATCTTTTTATATACGCCATCAATTACATACATGCGAAGACCTACCAGCACCGGTCTCCTTTCAGGGACGCGCAAATTGGCCAATAGCAGCTTTGCTTGGGCTTGGATGACATTAATGCAATATTGCATTTAGAGACTTCCTTGCTCAGGTCAAGGAGGAGGTACATGCCCAGCATAGGCTCCAAGCATGCACGTGCTTTCTTGTCTCTCAGCAAAACATCAACGGTGCCTCTGAAGTCGTAGCCTAGCGTGTCCAAACTGTCAAAGCTCAAGAGATGGGGTTCTTCACTGGCTACATCCACCCATTCAAGATCTGCATCACCCTCTGGCAGGTCTATGATCTTCTTAAGGTGAACGATGTACTTGCAAAGACACACCGTGTGGCACCGCAAGATGGTACTTGAGCTGCAGTTTTTAAGGCAGAAGGTGGTATGCCGTCCGCGGTTTTAACTTCCACATCTGCAGAGCTCAGGACGTCGCGCCAGACGTCATCATCGATGATTTTTATGTTCATGACCCCTGCAGGATACATGCTGGTTTCAGCCTGAAACTTTCAGGGGCCCGCAGATCTGCCACTGCTATCCTTATAGCTTCTAGGTGCATCATGAGGTGAGAATAGCTCAAGCTTTAGAACTGGTGCTAGACGCTATGGCTCTTGTGTACTTCCGTACAAACATCCCGCTTGAAGCTCGAATCCGTGCAAGGTGCTGCATCTTGCATGTAGTGCGTGAGGTCTAGTCCTTCTTGCCGGTTTCTTTGGCTACATGATCATATGACGCCGCGCTACACCCAGACACAAGCGAGTAGCTGCTTGCCAACGCCATGGTGGGAGGACCGGATTGCACCTACCTTCATTGGCAGCCTTCAGCAACTCCAATTTTGCGACTGAGGAGTGCAAAAGCTCCCGCCTCTCCTTGAAACGTGCGATTTGATCCTCCAAGAACTTCGTGTAGTCCTTCCAGACTGAATTTGTGGCAGTCCGCAGTCGTTTCTCGCACTCCTCAGCCTGACGGTCTAGAGCAGCAATCTCGCTGGCAAGCTGCATCCGCTGCTCATCGATAAAGTCCTCTGACTTCATGCTGCAAACACAATCGAACTATTTCTTGTACCCTGGCTATAAACGAAGATAGCTTTGGCCTGAAATTTTGTGCCTTGGCAATACAGGAGGTTGATAGTAATGCTTTGCTGGAGAGAAGGTACTTTCTGAAGCTGTGTAAGTGTTTAGCCCTGACTGCAAGGGCCCAAGTGATTTTGATAGCGCCAGCAATATTTGGCTCAACACTCACAAGTACTTAGCACTTAACGGCGCAGCTTGAACCTACATGGCACTGCTTCCCATTTCCGTGCAGTGCACTTCACGCTAGCATAAGGGCATCTAAAGACACCCCTTCTGCGCCAGAGTGGATGCCCGCTCCAATCTGTCATAGACAATTGTAAGGGTGCCAATTGCGGCACATGGAATTCGGGAGACGCTGGATGAAAAGGTAGGTAGTGGCGGAGATACTGTTTGGGAAGAGGAAATCAGGAAGACTGACCTAGGTACAATAGAGCCAGGAGATCGCTGCAAAGTTGATGACTCGATGGACGCTTCTCCTGAGAGATCTTGCGCAAAGCAGCAGATCTATCTCTCACGGTAAGTAAGCGTCCTGAGAGCCACCCCCAGGTGGAGGATCGCGTGCGTGGGGTTTTTGCAGAAGACACGGATGGGAGAGGATTTGGATCTACGGCAGGATGCTTCCGGAACCCTGTTAGCAAAGTGGCAATTAGGGTTCCGCCAGAGCTGGCAGAATCCTTGCACCAGTAGGTAGACTCATTTTAATGCTTACTGGAGTCGATTGGCACCATATCTTCTCAACCTTTCTGCCGTTCTTATCGGTACTGACCCACCGCAGCTTGCAGACTAGCATTTGCGGTGGCATACTGTCCAGCAGGCACCGGGTGCCTCAGTAACCTTGAGGGCAATAAGTACTCCAAAGATCGCTCCACGCACAGTTTGCAGAACACCGCAACGGTGAGGGTCTTGCACAGTGTGTAGCTGTAGCAGCCCTGGTACCCACCAAGTAAGTATATTGCCCGCCGGCAGCTGGTCAGATACTGTCAAGCCGTGAAACCACACGACAAGTCAGCTGTACAACCCGAAGCAAATCAGAGATTTAAAGCTGAAGACGTTGCCTGGGCAGTTCAGCAACCTGAAATTTACTTCTTGTTCTGCAGGCCAGCTCGTAGCTTAGTATCACATCAATGTCGACTCGGATGGAAGAGGTCACTCCAGCCTACGGCTGGAGTACTCCAGCCTACATGAGGTGGACTAATGTCCCACCTATCTGTGGCACATGCGGGATAAGTCACAAGGTCCAAAGGTGAGTGCAATCGGCCCATTCCCTACAATCTCTTCAAGGCACAATGCGAGTAGGTTGACGCTTTCAAAGGCCGCTTTGCCACCCTAGGAGTTCCGTATGAGCTATTCTGGCTTCCACCTGAGAGGGAGGCACCAATGTCCACACCAAATTACGATGATGCATCATCATCGGCCCCAAGGGAGACTCGTTTGTGTGGTGGTAATTGGTTGTAATACAAACTTTGTAGAGCAGCCAACCGATACTAGCTGACCATCTAGTGCGCCATCTAGTGTCCACATTGCCCGTCGCCAATGTACAGAATGCCACCTGGGTACTGACTCGCTTGGCAACCATGAAGGCGCAAGGCCCTTTGCAGCGGCAAACTCACATTTCGCCAGCGGAAGTGGTCTTACCCCCTTTGGAAAGATTGGGATCAAGGTGTGGATCTGCTACATTGCATTTGCATTGCAGGACAGAAAGCCCACAGGAGCTGGAGAAGGGAATTGAACCTCGTATCCGTGAATCGATAGTGCTGGAAAGAGAAGCAAATCAACTTCATGAAGAGGGCAGGTTTCTTGCGGCCAAGTTGAGTCGGTCCAAGGCCAACACCAGGCGACTCATGGCTGACTCGCTGCAACAGAGGGCTGTTCTCCTGGCACAACAACCGGGTAAGCTGCAATGCATGACTCATGTCCTGCGAACTAAGGCCGTCCTCCTGGCCCAACGACCAATTGAGCTGCATGGCGCGCATACACCGCCGACGCGCGCTGCAGATTAAATCCATTCTTCTGGTGCAATCTGCAATGCACTCCATACATGGCCGGCATGTGCAAGCTGAGGCCTTCCTTCGGGTGCAACAACAGATAATTATCTGTAAGCACGAGTGCACATGCTGATTGCTGGTAGACTCTGGAGCCCACAAGGCTATCATCCTGCTTTGCCATGCCTGCTTAATAACGCTGAACCCTGTCCGCAATCTACCAAGCTTCGCTAGAGTGCTGGTGTCCAATGGAACGCCGAAAAGCGCTCTTATTGGCTGAAGGTTTCATGGTAGTGCTTTCAACCTGAGTAGGAGTTCCCCTCGTCCCGCGTCTGCCTTTTTGAGGTGCTGACATAGTGTGTCCTTGCATTTGCAGATGGAGATGCAGCTGGGAGTGGGAGTGGGGTATGTGATGATGCGCGCCGGGACTCCCGAGTTCGCGAGTATATTGGGTGCCTGAAAGAGGAGGCCCGAAGGAAGACGACTCCCCTCAGCATGGGCGGGCTGGACAAGTGGCAATGACTGGAGATGCAGAGCGACGCAGCCCTCGGAGTTGAGATTGCCGAGACATGTCCGGTGACGGCATTGCCAGTGGTGCCTGACTACTTCTGGAATGATAGCGACGAGCGCGGTCGACACGAAAGGTGGGCATCTGCATGACCTTGCGGTGCTGTGAGGTGATGCGTCATGTTACAAACGTGTCACGAATGACACTTATGCTCACAGACTTTTGTGCGTGCTTTCTCACATCATGATTAGAGGATCCGTCAAGATATCGTTTCAATTCTGTATTGTGTTGTCTCTGCCCGCAGGTGTATCACCCATGTAAAATCGATTATCGGTCTGGACGGGAAAGACCTGGATTGGATAGATGCGGCTGAGGACCATCCGGATCTCTTAAGCTGTCATACGCTTGGCTATGACATCACAGCCACCACACATGTTCTGGTGGCTGAGCGCTCAGCAATTAATGGCGGCATGCCAAAACAAGGCTTGCGGCTCCTCATGGATATCAAGGAGAATATTGCGGAAAGTGATGTTGACCAGGCGCACGCGCGGCTGCTGTTAAGCAATCTTTACTCCCCCAAGTCAAGGCCGGTTGTGGTAAGATCCAGACTTAGCTTTGGCTTGGCTGTGTTCAGCCATGTTTGTACCTGCCTCTTGCCTTGAATGTCTGCTCACAAATGCCAGTTAGAGATGCGTTTTATGAAGGATATTGCCCATTAGCAGGCTGCCTCCTCCTCCACTCATGCCAATAAACATGTGGCCAGACGCTCCCTCCGAAGCGACCCATATGTATATGCATGCAGGTACTAAGTGACCTGAATGATGAATGGCATACCATGTGGCTGGATGGCAGCATCATCTTCCAACACACCTTCGCTTCACGAGGCCGAGCAGTGGGCTTCATAAGGGACCTTCTTGCTGGGCGCTTTGAGACATGCAAGGACATCTCCCAGACTAGCTTTGCAAAGAGGCGCCAAATGGACGACTTGATACGTATTAACTGCGCCCGGGACGCAGAATTTGTGGATAAAGTGGAGGCTCTCCGCACGCTGATCTACCTAAAAAGGTAAGGCGGTGAATCTTGCACACAAGCTGCTTTACCACCAACATTCCTGGGAAGGGTCCGGAGGGGCCTGCCTGATTGAGCTAGCACAGACCTAATTCATCTTCCTTGACTAGGATGGGTTGCGCACATTCAATTATGAGTGTTACCACAAGCGATGCTTATCTTTTGCAGGCCTGCGGCATCGGCTGCTTGGCCCCAGTTCAACCGGAAGTTTTCACAAGAAATATTAGTACATCCGCCTGTTGACAAGGCAGCCATGTCCATTTCGGCTGAGTTGCAAAGCTGGCAGCGCGAGAATGAACGCACCGGGTATGACACTGCATCATCTCTTCATGTGCGTCCATGCTTTTGAGTGAACACTTCTCCCTTCGCCAAAGCTGCCTACGTGCACAATGGGTACAACTTTGCCATGATATGGGGTCTCTACACCTGCCAAGCAAAAGAAAACATTATTTGCCTGATGTTGCAGGACACACCGCATCACAAGGAAGATGTTGCTGGAACAAATAGAGTGGCTAAGAAAGGAGGCATTCGAGATGATGGAAGAAGCAAAAGAAGTGATGGTGGAAGAAGGAGCAAAGCGGCCTCTATACCCGGATATATCTAAGCTAAGTGATGCAATAGAACAACATGCCAATGCTGACAAGAGGCTTGCGGAGGCGCTTTGCATGGAGAAGTTGTTACAAGGTAGGTGCAAAGCATGCGCTCAATGCCTATGGTGCTCGCATGGCCAGACTCCTGCGCTGCCATGCCTGCGGTCTCTGCACGCCCCCCAACAATACGCATGTCGTTAATATGACTCGACAGCATGTTCCTAGGGGAGCGCCTGGCGTTGAGAACTCATCCGTTGTGTGAGGTGTGAAGACATTTGAATTTTTGACCTGTCAACATTGCCCGCGGCCGCCATGACGCATTATCTCTCATAGCATGCTTTGTGACTTGCAAGGCACGTGCTCTCGGCAGCCAAACCTCACAAGCAGCTTGCGCAAGGCATGCTTGTGCCCTCACGCTGTGCAAGGACATGCCTGTCTTTTGGCTACAATGCGCTACCCGCTAAAACACTTGTGATGTTGTAGGTGATGTTCCAAGTCTGAAAGAAACCCGTCCGCACATTCACGAGGCACTTCGTGTCATGCAGACGCTGAAGCAAAGTAGGGAGTCTGTGACCATAGAGGAGTTTGACGCCTACATGTGGCGCGATGCTTTAGCCACAGCAGGGATGAGGACTACACTAGGGCTTAAGGATGGCATGCCCGCAATGCCAAAGTTGCCAGAGCCTGAGTTTGCCTGGAATGATCACAGCTCCTACGCTCAATTCAACAGGTAATGGGAGTCCCTCATGAGATTACGGTAGTGTGTGCGCGTATGTCATGTCACAGGATTGCAAAGAGGACACTAATATTGCGCTCTTGCAGCTTCAAATCCTGTTGTGTGACTGCAGGTACAGTTCCCATATAAAAGAGCTCATAAAACTTGGCAGGGACGATGTAGAGTGGGTGGATGCGGCTCGGGACCCAGAGCTTCTGAGCTACTCTGGATTGCGGAAGTTTGGATACAACTGTAAAGGTACCACCGACCTTCTGGTGGCCAAGCGGTCAGCTGTCAAGGCCCATCATCCGGAGAAGGGCGCACAAATGCTCTTTGATATCAGGACTACAGTCACAGACAATGCCCTCGGGCATGCGGAAGTGAGGGTCCTGCTGGCCAACCTTCACGCCCCGGCTGAGAAGCCTGTGGTGGTAAGCTCTGTGCCCATCTCAGTGCCATGAAGCTGTTTTGCTGTGAACAGCAACACTGCCCAGCACAAAAGAGGGTCTCATGGAGTGCCAGTGCTTGCTCGAATTACATTGCATCTCCTTCCGTGGCACCCCAATGAACTCAACATTGTTTACCTCTCTTGCATTTCCCGATCCCGGACACGGGTCAATACAAAGACAAGCGTGTGCGTACCTTGAATCCGAACATGTGTGGGCACTACTTGATCATCGTAGTCACAGAGAGGAAGATCAGACTGTGCGGCTAGGCCCATGATACTACCTCCCATCACTATGTGGCCGGACAATTCGCAGGTTTCGACGGACCTCCGCAGCAACTGGCATGTGACATGGATCGACGATGAGGAGATTCTCCAGTACAAATTCCCATCAAGGGCGCATGCTGTGGAGGTTATCAACAATATTCTGGCCGGGTCCATTACGGCAAGCCAAGGGCCCATACATGCTAAGATAGCGGAGAGGCGGTGGATCCTATCTGAGCTGGTAGCTGAGCACCTGCCCGGTGGCTTTGCTATGGCATAGGGCGTTGCGCTTGCATAGCGAAGCTTTGAGGTGGTCCTCATGAGCGCTCCTCATGTACATTCAATAGAGGAGGAGTTGCTTATATTAAGCTATAGGCCGTTTCCACAGTCTGCTAAAGTGTCAGCTAGAGCACATATTTCCTTCAAGACCACCACTGTTGCGGTGATCACCCCGCACTAGACTGGTAGTAGATGGAATTGTCCCCAATGTTCACACAGGCTGAGAAGTGCGCTGGCCTTAGGCGTGATGTTGATTTTTGCAACACGTCTATATGTACAGCGATGCAGCAAACATGATATCTCTCCTGATTGTGGCTGCGCTCTCCTTAAACTTCTCTTGCAGCCCCACATCTCCTATCACCCATGCTGCAGATGAAACCTCACTCATGAGCTCGTCCAATCTCCTGGTTGCTCGGATGATGCTTCCCTCAAAGATATCGGTCATTCTGCAGATCGCCTCAAAGTTTTCTCCCTGCGCGCACACATCATTTCTTACTGTCATTACACTTTGTAGTACATGCTGTATGTCCAGATGGTTATTATGGATCCTCATTGGATTGCTCAGATGCACTACCTGCATGCACTAGAGCCAAGACACCATTCCACACACTCACAGTGATAGCGTCTAATTATGCTCCTAGCTCACTGCAACACCCTGCAGCCCTGAATATATTGCCGATGCTCTGTGTTATGACGCAGCCATAATGGATGCTCATCAGAAGCCTATCTATATAAATCTGGGTGCAAGAGGAGGCTGCCATTCAGCTCCATACCTTGGACCAGGCGAAGATGACGTCCATCAGGAAGGACTTGAAGGACTCCACGTACTGTTCGGTGTCAACCTCCAGCTTGCACTCGCGCTGGATCTCCGCTATGGCCCGAGATGTCTCCTGCAGCTGCGTGAGTGGCGTAGCAAGATCCCTCTTCAGCTGCACTTCCTCCTGCAGAGGACAGAATTCAATCTCAGCACGAAAGTTACTCTTAATGAGAGGCGTTGCAAAATCCTCTCAGCAAGACAAGTAACCATACCGTGGCACTGCCAAACCTGCAGCACTTCTCCGATGCGCAGCACAAATATGCACAGCTGAAGAGATTTTGTAGACCACTTAGGTCAGCCACAGGAAACCGCCAAGATCGAGGATATGGTGGCCTATCTTATGGTTTAAATGCCGGTGTAGATGCCATGAAGGATGCGCGTGACAGCATGCAAAAGTGAGACAGGCATGAGGGGCCATGCCTTGCATGCTCCTATGCAGTGAGACTGGCCTGGGTAAGGGCACACACATGGGTAGCTCAGCAATGTGCCAAAGAAGCAGCAGATGACTCACATTTGACTTCTCAACAGGCACGAGGCAGGAGAGTAGCGCCACTAGCTGGTGCTTGTCCAAGCTGTTGAAGACGCCGTTGAACATGAGCTCTGTGGTCAGCAGCTCGTCCCCGGTGCTGATCTCGCACGCTGCGCGCCCCTTGAGGGTCACCACGCCCTCCTTAGTCACGTGCCCCAGCTTCCGCAGCACCGCCGTCCTGCATGCATGCCTCAACTCAGGTTGTCAGAGGGCAGGCAGCTCACAATGAGCACCTTGTCTGCGGTGCATGCTTGTCATGCTGCCTTACTGGGTTGCCAAGCCCTCCCTATGGATATGCGCCCTCTGCAGGCATCATGCAAGTGTGCCCTGGACACCCCTGATGATGCCACCTGACATTCAGACGGGTATGAGGCGCAAAATCTACTCAAGTCTTTGCCAGCCGTCACAGACTCATACAATCTCCAGCCTGGACTTTGCTTCATGAAGGGCCAGCTCACAACAGCTAGGAGGGGGATAGGATGACTAGTATCGCTGAAGAGCTGCCCTGCCTTCAGGAGGCCAGAGATTGACAATTTGCCAACTTTGCTACACTTGCCTGCTGTGAGTGCTCACCTATTCTTTGCTTCAGAGCGGAAGGTGGCCAGGTGGGACTCTGTCATCTTTGCTCGAAGCGCTGCGGCCTGCTCATCCAGCGCTGCTTTCCTCTGTGCTTTTACATCCGCCTCTTTGAGGGCGGCGTCCTGCGCAGCAAATGAGGAACAGTCAGAAGGGCCATTCTGTCAATGCACGTGGCCCTCCTGTGCAGAAGTTGATTGTGCAGCTGACCTCCGTCCTTGCGCCTACATGAGGTTGTTGAATGTTTTCAATAAAATAAGGGGCTGGAGTATGGGTGCCCTGGTGTGGGGACATCAAGTATTGACATATGCAGGCTTGAGTATGCCTTGGAGTATATGCTGTCCGTGCTATCCTAACATCATGCAATTGGGCTGCAGACTGATTGCATGGTGACTGTGCTGGCCCCTGTGATTGAGGCTGCCAGACTCCCACGTGTATGCCCTATGGCCCTAGGCTACCGCTTGCCTCCCTTGTAGTGATAACTGATAAGGTCTCGCAAGAGGCAAGGTATCACATTGCGGCAGACGGAAGGCAGCAAAGGCTGGTGCAGTGGCCTGCAGACAGAGATTTGTAATTGATGTAAAGGGAGGAGGAATGCGCACTGAGGCTTCCAAGGAATCTGTGTGCTCTTTGAGCCTGCTCTGCAGCTGCGCCAGCTTCCGCGCAGCCTCCACAGCTTCCGGCTCTGTCACATGCATATCCTCTATCGGATCCAACTCTGGCACTGAGCTGCTGTACTGCCTCTCCACACCCTGCAGATTACCACAAGCACTGTCTTTGCACAGTCCACTTCAGAATGATTGCCTGTAAATGTGGACCACCCGGCACATGGAGCCCCTAGCATTGCAGATCGCCTTATAAATCTCCATCCCAAAGTTCGTAGCAATTCAGGGGTTTCGGAAGATACGCTGAGTCACAGGCAGGGTGTGTCACAGCACTGCACATTCGAAGCCTTTTCGTTATCATGCGCAGCGTCACACAGAGGAAGCCGTCTATCTTTGTGATGTCTGCCCCAGAGCAACTCTGCTCTGCCTCATGAGGCTTTCTTCCGTTGCAAATACCCTCGAAAGCATGCAGAGTCACCCAGCAGCGCTGCAAATCCTACCTTGACAGTGTCTAGGGTCTCCTTACGGGTCTCAGCCGGGCGGAGGTCCTCTGGTACAGTGATGCGCAGGGTGGATATGGCGGTGACCAGGGTCAATGGCACGGGTAGCACGTGCATCTCTGCTGGGCCATCCTTCTGCGCTGGCGCTTGCTTTCCGGGACCTGCACAGAGAACATGCTTTCACCTACTGCTCAATGCAAGAATTCCTATCACTACAATAGTACTTTGAGGCCTTTGAGTGACCCATATGCAGCCAGTCCCCAAGATGAGGTCCGTCAGATGACAACATCGGCTTGGGAGGTACTTGACGCCCATGGCGACATCAGGCAATGCCGCATTGGTCAACTGCTGAATATGTTATTAGGAACGTGCAGGCAACCGTCTATGCACCCAGGGGATGGCAGAAGGGCATAACGTCTCTACTATAGACAGACAGAGATGATGACCAGAATGTGATTTGTGGCAGGTGAAAGATATAGGCCTACCAATGCTTTTGGGATCTACTGCTAAGAGGGTGTCCATTATGTAGCTGCTTGCAGGTCCTAATGTGGCTTCGCTGTTCCCGTTGGTTTCTGCATGACTCTGCAGAGCACACAGAAACCCTTTGTTGTCCACTTTTGAGGGTATGTCAGAAATCTCCAGGCTCCCCAATGAAACTAGCCTGGGCCTCCAAGTTTGGCACACGCTCAAAGTGGACACTGAAGATTCACAGCCTTGCTGAGAGATGACTACTTTGCTCTTGACACAAGCCCCTGCTGGGTCAAAGTCCCAAAAAGTTCACACCAGCCACAGCAACCCGAAGCAATCTGTGTGGGACAGGGTGCTGCTGAGTTATATGAGAATCCCTTGAGGCTGTCTCAGGCTCATTCATTGCTGCAATGCACCTTCATGCAATGAGGATGCCAGCACGAGGATGCTGCAGAGACTGTACCTTCTTTGCTGCTGCGGGATTCTGCCTGACGGCCAGCACTATGCCCCAGCCCCAGTCATTGGGCCCCTCCTTTATCCTGACAAGCCGCCCTGGCCTCAGGAAGTGCAGACAGCGGTCCGGCTGTATGATGTATGGCACCAACTTCCGCCTCTGCTCTGCAACCTCCTGCAAATGGCCAACGTTGTGTCAAGCAGTTGTGACCATTCTGATTGATCCTGACAAGGCGTCTAGGCCTCAGGAAGAGCAAGCAATGGTCAGGTTTGATAATCTAGGCCGGTAGCTTCCTTCTCCGCTACTACCTAAAGTATCAAGCCTGATCGACACCTGCACCTCCTCTGGCCTAGGCGCCATGACAAAATTACCAAGGGTTCCATCTCTTACTGCATGGATATGAGCCTTTCTGAAGAATGATCAAGATCTCACCAGGCAGACAAATTCCAAGTCAGCAGCATCATCGCAATTGCGCCCACATACCCCAGTGCCTAGATCTTAGTACACCCCACGGTAAATCCTGAAGGTCCCCGACATCTCAGCGCAGCTCAAGTCCTAGAGAGGTTTCAGATAGTGGTGCAGCAACGGAAGATGCTTCTGCTCTATAGAGGAGCGGCTTGCCTGTTTGAGCTGCGCATACTCAGCTACTGCGCTCTCTGACTTGCCACTGTCTATCTCTGCTACCCTCTTCTCCACCTCGAGAAGCTCCTCCCTCACCTGAAACAGCATCCACATGTCAGTGCAAACTTACCTGGACCATGGTCTTGCAATGCGCCTGTTCTGTCACCCAATTATGCCATGAGACAGATCAAATTGACACCAATAAGTCTGTGAGGTCCTGTTATGATATTGTGTGCACAGCCAGAGCTGAGCTATTTGTGCACTGGCATCACCATGTCGTCTAAGCAATGTCTTGGTGTGCGCCAGGTGCATGACTAGCTTTGATAGGGCTTTCACAAGGTCCTATAGCAAGAGCTTTCAAGGCTGTCACTTGCAAAAGCTCTGTGTTGCTACAAGGCTGCAGCGTGCCCATAAGATGGCTGGAGTGTGAGCAATCAGTCAGGTTTTGTGTAGGGATGTCATGAGATAGATCCAGAAGCTGCTGAGCACCTGTGGCAGGGACTGCTCAAATTGGAACTGCTGGAATGACCTGGCGATGACATACTCCATGCTCTGCCCGCTGCCCTCCAGGCGCCTCAGGATGTTGAGCAGCGTGTAGTAGCTGAGCCTGAACTTGGACATGAGAGGCAATGGCTTCCCAGTCACCATCTCTCTGCAAACAGGTGGGGTCGTACGTTGTAAATGCGCGCAATGGTGCTATGAAGGCTCCTCAGCATGCTTTGGATAGCTTCCTGCTGTGCCAGACTAGAGAGAGCCCTGATCAGAGACCTCCATGCTATACTGCAGGCAGCTTTCAGGTGAGAAGAAATCTATAAGGTACTAATGCTGCTCCGGATGGGAGTTTGTCAGGCATGAGCAGAAGGGATATGGCTGTGGCTTTCAGAATGCGCCAGTAAGCACGCGAGAGACTCACAGACAATTGGGAACAAGGTCTATTGCCTATTTGTATATGACAAGGCATCGCGAGTTGGGGAGTGGCAGCACCTGCAGATGTCTGCAGTCATCTGGTCATCAATCATCATGATGCACATGCCCTTGTCGTCCTTCCCTCTGCGCCCGGCCCTGCCGCTCATCTGTATATACTCCCCCGAAGACATGCACCTGCAAACATCATGGTCATGCTTTAGAATGCTGATGGACTGAGACATGGCATGGTGCACATTGTTATCTACTCCATGCCCAGCCCTACCGCTCATCTAGGATGTGCTCCCGACTGGACATACCCCAGCAAAAGGCAAAGGCTCTTGACAACAGCCAAAATGACATATAGATGCTCTGGTCTACCTGCCATCATGCATTCCTTTTGTGCCCTTTGCTGACAATCAGAAAGGGCTGTGCTGATTTGCTCGTCCACCTTAGTGAGCAAAAGGCCAGAAAGTAAACAAGGATGGCGTGCATAGTCCTCCTTAGTATCATGACGCAAGGCCAGAACATTTGCAGGTGCATGTCCAGTTGTGGGAGCGCATTCAGATGAGCGGCAGGGCTGAGGGTACGTCAAGGGGTGCATGGGGAGCCGACCTCATGGACTCGCCATCGAATTTGGTCATGGCTGTGAAGACCACTGTGCGCGCGGGCATGTTCAGGCCCATGGCAAAGGTCTCCGTGGCAAAGAGCACCTGCACCACATTGAGGGTGCTCAGCAACAGGCAACACTCACAAGATTGAACCTCACAAGCAGCACAATAGCCACTCATGTGGGAGATGCATTCAGGTACTTGAAATGCTTGAGCCTATCAAATGTCTGGGCGCGCGCTGATGCATGGATACATGTCATGACACACCCTGATACTATACTGCCTTAGCTCAGTACATCATAGCATTGCATCTTGACTCAGGCTTTCAGGCACCACTACCATGCTGGTCCCAAGACGCTCAGAATGCATGATCGGCAGCCTTGTAAGAGCACCTGTAAGAGCACCCCCCAGCAAAGATGCAGCACAAAGTCTCACCTTGATGAGCTGCTCCTGGAACAGGATCTCCACGACTTCCTTCAGCAGGGGCAGGAGACCCGAGTGATGCACCCCAATGCCCCGCTTCAGCAGCGGCAGCATCGACTTGACAGCCGGCATCTCCCTGTCCACCTGCATGCATGTCTCTCGTGTCAGTTGCATCTTATACAGGGCGGAAGCTGATGGCATGTGATGCGGCCAGCTTCAAAAGAATGTACCCCGATGCCCTGCTTGAGGAGCAGCTGTGTTGACCTCACAGCGGGCATCTCTCTGTCAACATGCATAGTCCTTACATGAGACACGCCAGCACACGCTATGCTGGATTACCACAGAGTGAGCCAACGCTAACTGCAACCCTGAGATATGCATGGAAAGCACAAATCCGCCTTTCTTTGCACCAGCGCTCAAGTGCCTGCCTTTAACGAGCACACAGTGAGAGGCTGCTTCGCTTCTGGTTGCTTTATCCTCAGTGAAGCAGCGCCCCAATTGTGACGCTCTGCTAGAGGCAGCTTCTGGAGAGCAAGGAGCAAGGAAAAGGAGTCAATTCCTTTCATCTTGTCAAGGGTATGAGCTAGTCAAAACCCTACTTCGGCCAGGGGAGTGATGGCGTTGTTGAAGACCACCTCCACAGCTTCCTGCTCCTCCGGGGAGTTGAAGTTGAGAATGGAGCCGTCCCTAGGGTCTGGCTTGGTCATGTGCCTGGCATACGTCTCGCACTCCCTGCCAACCACACAAGATCCCTGTCAGCTTGCTGCTATGAGCACCAACCATACAAGAAACTGACGCACATACACCAGCTGCGGAACACAGCATAGAAAAAGCAGCTGCAGGCAGATCGTTTAGGAACTGCTCACTGTAAGCTGCAGATGAGAGGGGTGTATAGAAGGCAACGCTCTACAGCTAAAGCAGCTTTCCTGATGTGCGCAAGGAGGCAACATGGTATGCACCAGATGTTGTGACAAGATCATATAGTGCTTTTTGCTGTCTATGTACCCTGCACTGGCCTGCATATGAGGCAGAAACAGCAGAGGGCAGAGCTTCACCTCCGGCTGAAGCTGAACACTATGACAGGCTCCAGATTCTTCTCCTTGATCATCTTGATGATCTTGTAGATGTTTCCTGTTATGTCGCCCTTATCTCCCTTGCCGGGGCCCCCTCCTCTGCCTTCTCCCCTTCCACCGCCCCTTCCCCTGCATTTTGGAAAACACTGTCATACCTACAACTGTATGTGGTAGTCCAATAGGATGACGCGCTATATGGGATTGGGTTCTCTGCTCGCTGCATAAGGTGACTCTTCCTGCAGCGCTGCGCCCTGCAGCGCCAGACGCAGAGCACAGGCTGCAGCATGCGCACTGTCTGCGGCTAGATGCTGTTGCCGTGACCGTTGGTCAGCGCAACATCCTTGGCTTTCAATGGGCCACAGCCTTCCCTCAGGAGTGCCTTGCCATGTCCTACTGCCTTGCAAGCAGGAATGTCTCAGATAAGGGTCACATGCAAACGACTTACCCTCTCCGGCCGCGTCCGCCGCCCCTGCCATTGGCCTCTGCACCCCTCCCAGACGTGCTCGCCACGTCATCGCACACTGGAGGCGCCTCGGGGCGCAGCTTCTCGAAGTTGTCTGCGCGAAAGTTCCCGGCCTCGTCCATCACCTGCAGGGAAAACCCAGATATGGGAACCTAGCTTCAAGCCACATGTTGGTAGGTTCTGTGGCATTGCCCGTTGGAGGGTGCCTTGGGGTGACATGGCGCACCACAGAAAGTCTGCTTGTCATTGTTTCTCAAATCTGCAACCTGGAATCCCATGCAAATGTCAGATGAGGCCGGAAATGTCGGGGCCAACAATTCCGAGAAGCGGGCGCCTTGGGGCGCAGCATCTCAGAGCTGTCTGCCATGAAACGACCCACCTCATCATCGCATACAATGGAAATCCCAGAGAAGCAGGGAAAGCACGGCCTTCCATCTTGTAGTCTGAGCTTAAGAACATAAATCACGCACACCAGATTTGGCGTGCCGGCATCCTGTCTTGGGACTTTCCAATCTATTGACCTGCCACATGTATTGGAGGAAATTCATAGAGTACCGCCCATGCAAGTGTTCAAGGACAAGGGTTCAAGGACAAGGACTTACCAGGTGCAGGCCCTTTGCGCCAGGCGCGAAGGCATAGTGCTGCAGCGGCGTGGGCCGGAAGTCCGTGTACACAACATGGCAGGGCTGCCTGTGCAGGGCCGCCACCCAGGCCGCGAACTGCGCCGCGTTGGAGAGCGTGGCTGACAGGAACACCATCTTGGTCTCGGAGGGCAGGAAGATGATGGTCTCCTCCCAGACCACGCCCCGCTCACGGTCTTGCATGTAGTGCACCTGCAGCAGACTCCACTATTTTGCAACATCTTCATGGGAGAAATCTACCCTTGTGCAAAGAGCTTGTGCCGGGTTTCAGGCGCTTAGGTGATATCTTCAAGTGCTGTAAGCAGTGCTAGTGCGCCTGCGGCAGACCTTCATGTCACAGCGGGCCTCCTCTGGGAGCTTGAAGCATGCCAGTGAGGGCTAATAGCATGCCTATAGTCCCGTCATGACCCGGATACTTCCAAATACACAGAAGGCGCATGAAACACAAGGCAAGCACTTATGGATTCACAGCAGGCGCGTGGAGCAACAGGTGATGACAGAGTGGATGAGACTGTGAGCTCGATATACATGTGGATGGATGACGGGGCAGGTGAGTCACCTCGTCAAAGATGACCCATGCCACCTCCCTTAGCACCTCAGAGCCCCTGCACAGCCAGGATCATATCACCCTAGGATTCATGGAAACATACATTTGTATACTGAAATACAAGTCAGCTGGACTGCCACTTTCAAACTTGTGACAGGTGAGTAGCCTCAGTGGATGCTTGCTGTTCCCTGCTCTTGGCATGACGGTACCAGTATGTCTACATAGCAGGCTGCATGCAGGGGTACCTGTAGAGCATGCTGCGCAGGATCTCCGTCGTCATGACGATGCAGCGCGCGTGCGGGTTGATGGAGACGTCCCCCGTCATTAACCCCACGTCCTCAAATTCCTCGCTCAGCTCCCTGAACTTCTGGTTGCTCAGCGCCTGCATGCATTCAGCCCTGTCCGTGCCTGATCACATGTACTAGCCAAGGATCAGCACAGTTTAATTACTTGAAGAGGGCTCATCACACTCAGCGTCTGGAACTCAAACATCCCATAAGGCCTGTCTCTTGAGCAGTACACACTATGGGTGCAGGAACGACTGACACGCATCTGAGCAGCAAGGTGTGAAGCAAGGCTTGCTGGGAATTATGCCGCCAATCTTGAGCTAAATCAGAATCCCTAGCGCGAAGGGCCTGCACACTCCTGCAGCCCCTACATCTAAAGAAGCGCACAATGCACAGTGCATCGCTCAGTATGAGGGACTGAGGGATGCTGACCTTGAGCGGCGAGGTGTAGATGACTCGCTGCTTCGCCTTGAACGCCAGGGCGATGGCGTACTCTGCCACCGCTGTCTTCCCTGCCGAGGTGTGCGCAGACACCAGCACGGACTCCTTCCGCTCCTGCAGCCCATCACAGTTGTTGAGCATTCAGTCTGCAGAGCAAGCCTGGAGCACCTCTACTGTTGCAGCTCAGTGTGCAACCTGAGGCAAGCTCTTGAACTCCTACAGCCCAGTGTGTATCTTCTAGACTGAAACTTGCTACACATGGCGAGGCAGCACTCAAAATGCTTCCATCAACATGCATCCTGAGGAAGCTTAGAACTCCTGTCATCCAGAAACATTAGAAAAGTATTGGCAACCTGCAGCATAATCTGAGTGCGCATGCATTCTGATGGACGCTCTGGTGCCAGTCTTGGCAAATGCATGCAGCTGCCATGCAGCTGTAGAAGGGCCCCGGCATGCTGTAGGGAGAGGGGTAGCAAAATCTTACAATGCAGGCCACTGAGACCTCTTGGAAGGGGTCCAGGGTGAAGGGGTACTCCTTCGCATATGGCCCAGTCCATTTGGGTGCCTCCAGAGTTCCTGCAACAGTGATATTCTCATCAGTATCAACGTTGTCAGCAAGAGTATCAGATTCACCCAGCGTTACATGTGGAGGTGCAGCAAAGGCGACACTGCTCGGGTGATTGAAGTCGATGCGCCCTCAGGGTGATCTGGAATGCACACCCTGTAGAGCATGTCAGTCTGAGGACATCTGAAACATTGTGCACACAGCAACATGCCTTCTCTGAGCTTCCTGTCAAGGCCTGACATTTGCCCTCTGACCACCCTAAGTCTGTACAAGTTGCCAATCCACATGGCACAAACACCACCTTGAATCTGACAGGCACAGAACTCACCATGGAGCTCTTCACTGAGATCTTTGGCCACATAGCCTTTGGGTATGGCGACCTCATGGGATATAATGGGCACCCTGCGCGCCTTCTTAGGCTGCGCCTTGTCCTCTGCTGAGTGGCCCTTGCGCTTAGCAGCTTCCCTGGTAGCTGCAGCCGCTGCCAGCCCCTGCATCAGCAAGCAGCTCATCAGGGCCCTCGCAAGCATCAGAAGAGAAAACATCCCAAAAGATGTGCTGCTGCAGTCCCCGCATATTGAACGTTTCGTCATCTGCTGAGGAGCACGTGCGCTTAGCAGCTTTCCTGGCTGCAGCTGCGGCCAGCCCCTGCGATAGCAAGCACCTCATCAGGACACTCGCAAACAGCGGAAGCAGAAAACATCCCGGAAAGATGTGGTGCTGCGGTTGCCCCACACTGAACATCTTGTCCTCTATTGGGTGGTCCGTGCGCTTGGCAAATTCCTGGTGGCTGCAGCTGCTGCCAGCTCCTGCATAGCACTTCTGAGACACACCCACAAGAACTATCTTCAGAGGATGTCGCTGCTGTGCTCCATTAAGCCCTGGGCATCCTTCCACGCAGCACCATAGCAATCCTGCTTTAATGTACACTGCCACAGCCTCTGCAAGCCACAAGCACCTCTTCCTCACTTTGCAGGCATCAGCAGCAGAACACATCCCAGCGAAATGCTCCTGCGTGTACCAATAACCTGCACAGGACATGCTGGGCCTCTGACTGGCCTCTGATGTGCTTTGCCATATACTTTTCTTATGTGTTTAACAGACACAAGTCTATCAAGCACAAGAACCAGGCTCTTGTGCTCATGTCTGAGATCTCGTTGGGCAGGGTCCTTACAAAGGCAGAATGGCTGAGCTTATGGCTAACAACAGCCCACGGTAATTTAAGGGCATAAGTAAGCCAAATATGAAGCATTGGCAAATAGCCAATGGGTCTTGTGCTGCGGGCAGCCTTTCCGTAAGGTGATTCATCTAGGACGAGAGTGGGATTGCCGTGTGTGGTATATGAGGCAAGGCTTCCTTTCAACTTACCTCGACTGTCTCTTCCATCCAATGTTGATGGAGCTGCCGCTTGTATCTCTCTTTAACAGCTGCGCAGATCGTCAGAATATGAAGATTTCATGCTTCGAGGCTGGGCGCCGGGACTGGTTTGAACCATCACACGTGCTCCAAATATTGTATACGCACAAACGCGAGTGCAAATGATATACCGCGCACAGAGTCGCCCTGCGAAACGTCTCATCACCGGGCTGGGCTCGGGCAGCTGCCCGAGATGTGTTGCCCAGAACTCTATGCGCAACACGGAGCACCTTCCGGATATCGATATTATAGGCGTTATTCAGTTCTTACACATTGCATATTGCTTACGAGAGCAGCAGGAGGGGCATTGGCCCAGCACATCATCTGTGTGCACTGGTGCCATCTTGTTCACTTCTTTCGATCTCCTGACTGACACTGGATGCAAAACCTTGAAGACGATGTACAGACCAATGGATTGAAGGCAGATGACAGCGTCGAATCAAATGGCGTTGACAAGGCGAGCAGACTCTTGAACGGCAGTGAGGCAGGTGCAGAAGCGAGATGGGCGGCATTGACAGATCCAGATCTAGACGACGAGATAGCAGCATACAGGCAGGGTATCAGAGATGTCAGCAACGAGCTGCAATCGCTGGGCGTTGCTGTTAGCATCGATGAAGCCCAGGCTGAAGCGCCAGCTGGTCCAGAAGATGCAGAGGTGACCAGGCTGCTTCAACCATGCGTCCTGAGACTCTTAGCACGCACACTGAGTGGCCTGTGATGCTCCATGGTCTCTCAATCGACTGTGCAGCTGCGTAGCCTATTAAGGAAGGAATGTACCTGCCTCAATAGAGCCATTGCTGCATCTCAGGGCCTTTCTTGGTGCACATTGACTTGTCATCTCGTATGACACACAGGTCCCGGGGAACCTGCTCCAGGGCCAGTTGCACATTTCAGAATGCTACACCTAATTATGATACCTGCTGAGGTGTTCTTTGCTATGCATGCCAGGGTGAGGATTATACCCTGGGGAATGTGGATGATCTGGACCCTAGCGAGTGGCAGGTGCCGCCAGAGTGCATACCCATCCATGCTAATGTGATGACGTATGACTGGAGCAGACTCAGCAGCCTGACCCAGTTTGATGTCATCATGATGGACCCACCCTGGCAGCTCGCCACAGCTAACCCCACCCGAGGTCGGTCACATTCTACATGCGCTGCACATGCCCAGACAGGCTTGCAGGACGCACTGCAGCATGCTGACACCCTGCCTGCATGAGCGTTTCAGAGCTTTGCTGGTTGGCTTTTGCTCACATGTGGTATTGATGGACACTCAGTAGACAATCAATGTGGCATGTCAACTTGCCCGGCCCTTACCAGCTCTGCATATTTTTAGCCAGCTGTGCACAGACAGTACCACGCACTTTTCATGGGCGACGCAAGTGCAGGGGAGTCTCTGGGCTGTAGCCACCCAAGTGATGCAGATGTGTTGGCGCTCCCTACGCTGGAGCTGCACAATGCCTGCATCTGTGGACTGCCTGTAGCCGAGAGACACCCTGCAAGCACAAGTGTACTTACCACTCCCCGTGCCAAAGCTGCGATCAGAACAGAGATTGGACTACTAGTGCAAACTGCTACATACAGGGAATTTACACACATCTGTGAGTGCAGGGGTGTCACTTGGCTACAGTCAGTTGACGGACGCAGACATTGTGGCGCTCCCTGTGCCGGAGCTCCAGAGCAACGGCTTCCTGTTCATCTGGGTCATCAACGCCAAGTACAAGTTCACGCTGGACCTCTTCCAGCACTGGGGCTATGAGTGAGCCCCACACACCTCCTGCCTTGTCTCATATCTTCTTTAACCTCCTCATATCTCCCCAGAGCCAAGATTATGGGGCCAGAGAAAGCCTATGCAGGCTCTGGGTACCCTTGAGGGAGCCTGGTCCCCAATCTAGGGTACCCTGCAGCCACATCATGTCAGCATCATGCCAATTCCCTCTTGCGCATGCAAAAAGCGGAAGTGCGGGTGCGGAGTGCTTCTTGTGCAGTGTCGGGTTCAGTGGTAGCAGTTAAGGCGTCGCGTAAGCAAGACACGCAAGCTGCACATGGAAGTGCACAGATCAGCTTCAGCCTTCAACGATATTGTTAGGCTTGCTTTGCGTGCTGCAGGCAGCAGCCATGGCTTTTAGCCAACCGCCTGTTGACTGTCATCTTGACCCACACAATCTCATTCACCAAGCTGCACACGGCAATGCACACATCAGTGTCAGCTTCTAGAGCTCTGATGGATGAGGTTGTGTGGATGAGTATGTTGTAAGCAAGCGGCTGACCAAGAGCCATCGCAACTGCTTACAACCTGAAAGTCGGGGGCTGCGACGAGGCTGAAAAAGACTGAGAGTGCGCATGCTTGATGCAGCTTGGTGGACGAGATAGTGTGGATTAAGATGACCGTCAACAGGCGGCTGGCCAAGAGCCATGGCTACTACCTGCAGCACGCCAAGGAGGTCTGCCTGGTGGGCAAGAAGGGCACTGACCCTCCTGGCATGAAGGCAAGCTTCTGGCATGCTTTGCAGATCCCTCAACCATCAGTTTGAGAGTTTGAAGTGCTATAATTCATGCCATCCATGCCAATGGACTGACGCGCTAAAACCCGAGTAAAACCTACGGGTGCCATTGCCACATAGGCAGATCCATGGGGTGACAAGCCTCTCCTAGGCATACAGTACATGCGCAGCTTCGCCGTGAGTTATCTGCTGCAGACGCTGTTCTAGGCACTGAGCTTGTAATGCTGATATGCAGAGCTGCGTGGGGTCGGACATCATATACACAGAGCGCAGGGGGCAGAGCCAGAAGCCTGAGGAGATCTACCAGCTGATAGAGGAGCTTGTTCCAGGCGGTACGCCTCCCGCTACCTTCACAAATCATCTTCTTTCTGCGTGACCTGTCAACGGCAGCTTCTCAGCAGCTCCCGGGTCTTCTGTATTGCTCGTTCTGGGTCCGCATGCTGCCATGGTGGCTATAGGTGTGTTGCCTGAGGGGAAGGCTCAACTGGTGCTCACGATAATGTGAGGACATCAGCATCAACAGTCGACCGCTGGCATGAGGCATGGCTCGGAGGGGCATAGGCAGAGGTCAACGCCTTCGCGTGAGACTAATAGAAGGGGTACCCAGACATCTGACCCGTACTGAAGGAAAATTGGCTTGTACTGTGCAGGTAAGTATCTGGAGATCTTTGGGCGCAAGAACAACCTGCACAACTACTGGGTGACGGTGGGCAATGAGGTGACGGGCACTGGGCTCCCTAAAGAGGACATAGAGGCGCTGGCAATGGGAACAGGAATCCCGAGCGCGGTGTTTGGGCGCAGCACTGCAAGAACTAACGAGCTCGAGAAGCTGCAGGCGTGACAAGTGACAATTCCTGTAAGGGGCATCAGGGTTGTGAAGCCAACGGTCCACGCAGTTGCAGACATGACATGGCTGTGGACTATACAATCTATATGTAACTACCAACATAGGTCCTTCTTGCCCAGTGACATTGTTTCCTTTCGAAGCCATCTGTGCCGTTATATCGTAGCGTTTGCATACAATTGCTCTTGCCCTCCCAGCCAGTCACCGACTCACACCAGAATGCTTGATGCGATGCAAAGTATAGTCTTGTCTGGGTGACCTCACATTGGTCGGCACGTGACGTTTACCCAAGAGAGGTATGGGAATATGTGCTAGCTCAGCTGGGCTGGCCGTCTAAAAGTCACTCCTAAGAGGGAGCATAGCACGGAGGCATGTATTCGTGCAGTGTTTCAAAATGATACATTTGCTTTGCCTCAGACGGATTGAGCCTGACCTGAATGCCCTCAATCTGCCAAGAAATCGTTTGACTGTCCTCGTAGCTGGCGTCCAGCCCGAAGTGTGCCTCACGCCTATATGCAATACATGTAGTCTCGGTGCCCTCTCCTTCATCATAGCAGCTAGCCAGATACTCTTGGATGAAATGAATTGCCTGACCCCTTGACGCACAAGGGTGGTGACAGATGATGTCCCAGTCCATCCACAAGACATGCCACTCCTCACAGAGGTCCGTCAGCACCTGCCACGGCAGGAATGAGCTGGATGCCTGTCTGTCAGTCAAAGCACTTATTGCGCGTTTGTCATCAAGGTGTTGATGCAATTGATGTCACCAAACCCACAGAGGAAAGCCGGATGCCTATGAGTTCAGGCTTCTCAAAAGACATGCCATGCAAGTATCTAGGCAAATTGTGAGTATATTTTCTAGTACAAGGTAGGTAATTGTGTGCACTCACATGTGAGGCCTCCGCAGTCATGTTGACATAGTACTAGGCAATAAGTGCGCCAGCTTACCACAATCGGCCTATTCTCGGGATTGTGGCCGTTGCCCAGCACCAGCGTAGCTTTTGCGCAGTTGACATCACATGGCGCAATTTCCTCCCTGATGGCAAAAAGGAGCCGCATGCCCTTCCGCGGCTGGGCTTCCCTCATTGCTGCGGTGTCAGCCACAAGCACGTTCGCCGTCCCCTTGAAGTCAAAGCCTAGCTGCTCAAGCCCATCAAAACTCAGCAGCTCCGGGTAGTCATTGGCTGCATCAACCCACTCTAGATTCGCGTTGCCTGTGCCGATGATCTGTTGCAAACGGGGAATGTGCCTGCAAAGTCAGATGAGGGTAATGCAAAGCTGCAGATCTGAGCAAACAATATCTTTATTGCTATTGCAAGCGAGGATTGGACACAATATTACCATGGGACACTCGCATAAGGGACGCACCCGTGATTATGTACGTCCTCGCTGTTGCCAATGTGGCTAGAGTCTGGCATTGCATGCAGCCTTGTCAGCGGAAGCTCTCTGCGAATCTCATTCCTAAGGTTTAAAGTGCGTTCTACCTTGGCCCAAGCAAAAGCACTAATGTTGCTCACGCTAACAGGAGCTCTCTCTAGCAACTCCTCTCGCTTCAGAGCCAAGGTGTCAATGATGTGCTGATACCTCTCGTCAAAGCCTCCTGCATTTCAAACATTCCAGAGTTGCATGCAGGCAAGCGCCAAAAGACATCCGGACCTCGGTTCATGCAGGTGCCACAGGTAGTATTGTGCATACATGTGGCCACCAATATCCGTGCAAGTAAGAACAATGGAGAATTGCATGAAAGGGTCTTTTGACTTGCTACTCAGCACTGCTGAGTTTTGCAACACTACCTATTGCACCACAGCAACTCCAACAGCAGCTGAGTTGCATACATGCTTGCGGGCGTTGCAATGGTGTGGAAAAGCAGCATATGAATTGCGGGTCGGCAAAAGTCCGAGTGGCTCTTCAACCAGTTGAGCTCTGAGACATCCTCGTTTCACGACAATAAGTACCAGCACCGGAAGCACGTCTGCAACGCCCACCCGGGCCGGGCAGATTGCCCACACCGTGTGGCACAGGCTCCTGAATGCACGCGCGTGCATTGGTTGCTTACCGGGTCTCGTCATGAGCTGATGGCCAAGCTGGCGGAAGAATTCGTGCATGAGCTTTCTTTCCTCATCCCACAAAGCCGAAACCTCCCGGAGCTTTGCCCTTGCCAGCTCTGTTAGTCCCCGGTTCTCAAGATCGCCCAGTTCCTTCTCCAGAGCCAAAGCTGCCTCCTTCTTCAGCTGTGCTTGCTTATACGACTCTTCAGGGTCGCTCATCCTGCATGTACCAGAACAGACTTGATGCATAGAACTCGGGCTTCCTACCTCTAGGACATGCCTAGTCGGGCATGGTGGAAGGACCTCCGGGATCCCCTCATGGATAGATCTGTATAGGGTCTCACAAAAGGGTGTAAGGAATTATAACTGCTCGGGCTCTGCTAGACTGCATGCCATTGTACTAACCTTTGCATAGCAGCCGCTGCATGTGATAAAACAAGCTTCCCTTTCATGTGCAATAGGTATGGAGAACTGCTCAGACAGTGGTTCATACCTCTTGCAGCACGTGGTGATGTGATGCGCCACCGCGGCAGGGTGTATGCTGCTCTGCAAGCTGTTGAAGCGGCCTTGGCCGTTCCTGACAAAACATGAAGCAACAACTCAGCTTTGGGAGCTGTCACAAGTCAGACAGCAGATTGACACCTTATGCAGGTGATGGTGCTATCGTGGGAATATCCTCAAGCAGACGGTCTGGTGCTTTTCCACAGCTTTCAGCAAAGGTCACAGATCACAGCATCGCTGCACATGTCTTCGCGAGGGCTGTGATGCGGTATCGGGACAGACCAATACAACGGTGTCTTCGATGCTCGCAGTAATGAGTATTGTGTCCTAATACAGTGATTACTGCAGCCTTTCCCACCCTAATCAATGTGTCGAAAGGGCCTTACAAACGACCGGGACACACCTTTGGCGAGATATAAATGATAGCGATAGGTGTTGATTCGTGTTCTGCAAGCTGGTGATGCTCAGACAGAACATGACAGAATGTCAGTGGACAATGGCCAGGTCCAAGATTGGCAATGCCATCGCTCAAGCCTGGTATAAGATGAAGAAGGGTCTCAACCTGCAAGGAGCAACCTCGCATTGCCAGCCCTAGGTCAAAATTCGGTTTCAGGAGGGGAGAGTTTGCAGGTCCCTTTCATGACAGTGTGGCACGCAGCTAGCATGCACATAGAATGCACCCTGAGAATACTACTGCAAGAGAGAGACACCCTGTGGTGGGTCAGGAACGACGGCATCATGCCTATGCGCACCATCATGCAACAATTTGCGTGTGGGCTTGCTTTACATTGCGCTAATTGGTGCTGCCAGCTTAGATCTTTCGTATGTATCACAGTCTTCAATAGTTCGAGCCTTGAACTCTGAAATTGCGTTGCGTTTGGCAACAGCATGGTGCATGAAAATTGCACCGGCCCCCATAAGAACGCTGTCAGACTCTTCTGGGTACGCCCTTCCCTGTGCGTATGGAGTACCAATATTGCACCTTCAACATCTTTCAAATGCTCTCCACAAGCATCAAGATCATGCGACATACTACCCGTCTTATGTTGTTTCTAAAGATCTAGCTCGCGCCTCTGCGCAGCTTTGGCTCGTAGGCCGCTGTGGCATGCTTCAAAGCGACGAGCAAGGAGATCATTCACAAACTCCTCTGCTGACTCCTTTGTTGGAAACAAGACTCGGAAAATCTCTCGGTCATCCATCCAGAGGGCATACCATATCTCACAAAGATCTGTGAGCACCTGCAAAAAGGAGCAGGTGTGATCATCATTGACATGATACGACATGATTAGTGACACACAGTGTAACTTTGCACCAACGTGCTCTCCAAGAGAGGCAGAGCGACCTGCATCATGCTTTGACGACTTCCCTTGAAGACACCCATATGCAAGACCAGGCAAAAGCAAGCATGGTATAAGAATCACCTCCTCATCAAGCAGCCATGGCATATCATCACAAAAGAAAGCTCCTGGCAAGGTGCCACAGATAGTGCAGAAGACCTACCACCATTGGCCTCTCCTCTGCGGAGAGGAGGTTGGCCAACAGGAGCCTTGCTTCCGCCTGAGTGTGGTCCAAATCCTTGATTTCCTTGGTCACATGAAAGAGGACTCGCATGCCTAGCTGAGGCACGCGGGCCTTGACAGCTGAGCAATCAGCTACAAGTAAGTCTGTGGTGCCTGTGAGGTTTTGATCAAAATCCTCTAGTCCATAGTAGCATAAGAGGTGTGGATAGTCTTTGGCTGCATCAACCCACTCTGCGTCTCCGTGGCCCAGGTCGATGATGCTTTTCAGGTGGTGAATCAAGCTGAAAGACACCCGAAACAATGCATGACACCTAATCACATCCTCTCTCTGCGCCGCAAGACATGATAGAACTCGCCATTTACAACACGCGCACATTCCATGTAGGAGTCCCACCTGTGAGATTGAGCGTCCTTGTCGCTATCATCCCAGCAAAAGTCTGGTACAATCATTGGCCCAGACACAGGCCTCGTTTTCTTGTCCAGCATACCATTCCTCCCCAGCCCCAGTGTGTCAAACACCCCTCGCCACATGTCATTGTCCAGATCTTTCAAGTCTATGAAGGCCCTCCTTCTCCTCTCATCTTTAGCAGCATCAAGATTTGCCTTCGCTTGGAGCCTTTCCTCGCCGCTTGGAGCACCTACGGCATCATTCAATTGCATATGCAGCTGCAACATAGCCAAGTGTCGAAGTGTGATTGCAGCCTAACAGGTATACAGAGAAGATGACCACAAGTGCCTCGCCGGCAATGGATCCTGGAGCGAGGTTACCACAGATCTTGCGGAGCCCACACAATGCAGAGCTGCAGCTGTGCCAGCCGCAGAAAAAATGGTGCCTAAGAGATCTTAAACTTGCGACCTAACTTCTCTAAAATCATGCACCGCCTAATCAGAGGCGACCGGAGACAAGGCCGATGTTGTAGATACCGCAACCATAGCAGGCGTGGGCATGTGGCTATGCAGCAAGTGCAGCCTTCAATGCGCTCCGCCTATGCCTTCTGATGTGGTAGTGCGGTATTGACCTCCTTCTAAGGACCAGCAGGTAAGGCCACACGTCCAGATATGGCTATTTATGATCAGCCAAACCCGCAAGATACCCTGAGCCCAAAGTGATTCGGCCAACGTAGGTGCTGATGAGTTTGGTGCAACTTCTTTTTGTTTCTTTTCTTGCCCTTGAAACCCCCAAAATCAAGAGCAACTACGAGACCCCTCTCCTCCTTGCGCACACTTGTGTCAGGCAACTTTGCCTGAAGGATTTTTGGAGGGCTGGCACGTGCACTTCAAGCTTACCTGTGTCACGCTCCATCAGCCTCGCCAGAGAAAACGCCTCCTCTCGCAGTCTATTAGCTTCTTTTGCTATTCCATCCGCCTCGACAGCTTTTGACATAGCCAGGTCCTGCAACTCCTTTGAGTCCGGGCCATGTATCCCTGCTAGTAGCGCCAGTGCTTCGTCTTCTAGCGCCTCTGATTGGGCATCCTTTGCATCTGCCTCATCCAGGTACTTCATCGAAGGAGGGACAGGCTTCCTGCAAATCATATCAGATCATACCACGCCTCTTCAGCCACACCAGGCTGATTGAGGCTGGGCCCCCAACGGGGAAGGTTGAAATATGCATTGACAAACTTAGCCAACGTCAATCAGAATACTTTGCCACATGAATGCTTGCGATGTCCATGGCGCCTCAAAGAGACGAGACCTGCAGGCCCTGGGGTAGCTGTGGTGCATTCAAGAATGACAGCGTGCATCTCAAGCAGTTGATCTAGCTGGCATTAAGGGTCAGCCCACATTGCACCATGCAACACTGGTATGGCATGGCATGGCACATGGCATGGCATGGGACTTACACGGCAGGCCTGCGATGCGGGTCCCGCAAATGCGCTTGGTAATCTTCTTCCCAATACTGTTCCATCTGCATCGTGTAGGCTTCCCACCTTGGGTCTGTCCCCATTCTCCCCTGATACAACATGGCAGAGCGTCAGAAAGCGTCTCAGCCTCTGACAGGCAGCACAAGTCTGCAGACAACACATATATGTATATATAGCACCTGATGTAGGTGCTGGCTTCCTTGCCAATGCTCTCTCCTCGCAGAAAGGCTACCTGTGAGGTTGATGGAGTGACGTAGCACTGTGAGCCTTCGTTGTCAGAGCTCCGCAATCGAATGCTTGCGTACAGCTCTATCAAGATCTGCGCTGGAAATCTGGCACTCACAGCCGCTGAGTGATGGTGTTACAGCGTTCCTGGCATATGAATGCTCAGAGCTGCTCGGGGTTGCTGTAATGCACGCAGAGCGATGAATACAGAGTCGAAAGGCTGAAGATCTCAAGTTATAATGAGCTTGTGTCCTTAGGAACTATTCTTCGCTGAGTAGATGACAGTTGGCAATGAGGACCTAAAGAGGACGTTGGGGGCCCGGCCATGGGCACAGATATGCCAAGCTTGTTTCCTACGCAGCGCAACGCATAACATCGAGCTACAGTAGCTGCTAAAATGGCAGGCATGTGAGGAAGGACATCAAGTTGTAGGGCTTTTGCTGTTGAGCACACCGGTTGCCTCATAACTTGGCCGTCAGCTCGGCAACTGAGCGTGCGCATGCGTCCTTTACCTCTCTGCACTATTGAGATCGAACGGCTGGGCTGGAGCCGTGCCTCGACAAGCGATTCCATGGAATCGCCCCTGCACTCGCAGAGTTCAAGCCTTTATGCGCGATGCATAGTCAAGTCGGCTTGACCTGAACAAAAGATGGAATAATAGTATTCCAATGCACAATAGCACTCCTCTGAAGGAAAGAAGTGGGCAGCCGACGTCAAGTGCATCAACCTGCAACCTTGGACAACGGCCAGGTCCAAAAATGGCACCATCGCACAGCTTAGTACATGCATGAGATTGGGAAGGGAGCCTGAAAGCTGCAAGCCATGATACATCATCCCAGTGTTCAGGTCTATATCTCAATCGAATGTCAATGTATGGCTCTGCGCAAGACGAGGGATGAGTTTCGCAGGTTCCCTCCCACTATATGCAACATGAGCAAGTTACATAGGTAACAGTGTGAGAGCAGACTGACCAGACATCGAGCACAAGAAACATAATAAATGCGCATGTTTCATCCGCGCTGCTAGAATCGACCGGTACAGCCACTCACGCTGACATAGCGTAGTGATCTCAGAATGCTCTCCAGCCCAAGACCCATCCCTCTGTACAGCCATCGCTACCAATCGGTCGATATAGTAAATCCATATCAATAGGGGCGCAGAATGGAGGACTTCGCTGCCTTCGACGAGTACCCTGAGGAGCCTCAGGCTCCAACCCAAGCAGCACAGCCAAAGGCCCAGTACTACATCGATGAAGAGGAGGTGAGTGCCAACGAGTTTGCAGCGGCCCAAACATGCCCTCTGCTGTTGCGTTCTTGAGGCCAACAACGATAGGAGAACCCACTCACATGTGGGTAGGCATTCAACATACGCGCCCTTCACCCAGACACAGGCAGTCACACTCTGATGCAAGGTGTGTGCGTGCAGGCACTCGGCTTCCATATCTGGGTGGCAGAGCTGGAGCTGCTGCTCGGCCAGGTGAAGGGCAGCAAGGCCAACATCGAGCCTGTTGCAGCCCTGGAGCTGCTCCAGGTACGTTCCCTCTCTTTGCTCGACGAGTAGATGCCACCCTATCTTGCACAGATGCTACCGGTGTCCTTTGAGCTGTCCATGCGCGTGATGCAGTAGAGAGCATAACGACTGCTGGCCCTCTTGTCTTGATTGCCTGGCGGCAGGGACATGGCATGTGTCTTTTTTGTCATGATCACACGGCAAGGCTCACAGGAGACATGTACGATGGAATTTTTACGTACCTGATGAGTAGCTGACACATTGCCTTGCACAGTTGCTGCTGATACCCTGCGCGATGCCCAACACAAGTCTGACTCAGTGCTACAGCGGCTGCTGGTACTCTGGTTGGCCGTACTGACATGGCGTATGTGACCTCTCATTTCTGCAAAAAGAGGGGGGGGGGGGG
>KN714615.1:177088-311564 GCA_000812005.1 Coccomyxa sp. LA000219 | reverse complement strand
GGGGGGGGGGGGGGGTCTCACAAAAAGCACGTACAATGCCTTGCAGAAGCTGCTGGTCACCATAGACAGCAGCCAGAGGGAGCGAGTGCGGGAGTACCAGCGCAGATGCGAGGAGGCTCTGACGGATGTCCTGCTGAAAGGGGCTGCCCCACCAGTGAGTATTCTCTTGAGCACACCCAGACGCGGTATCTGTCTTGTTGTTGTCCTTAGCATCTGAACTACATATGAAGGCGGAGCAGGGCAGTCGGGCATGCGATCTTGTCCAGCAAGCATGTCTCAGCGATGGTAAATGCCAAGCAAAGCTGCTGCTATGCCCTAACAATAACATGCTCATTTCAGTCATACGGTACAGACTGTCAAGGGCAGAGCTTTCTGAAGCCCTGTGCCATGCATGCAGGTGCGCCGGCTAATATGCGCTTGCCTGGTGCAAGTGTACCTTGTGGGCGACACGCTATCACTGTACTCCAGAGTAGCCTCCCTGCAGAACTATCTTGGCTCAAAGGTGTGTCATTCACCCATCGCGCAGTCTCAACATTGCGCTGTGATGTGCTCACCTGACAGCCTGGGGAATGTTTCAAGCTTGCCTTTAGGACTTGACTGCTTTACCACGCCCAGGCTACCTTGCCCAGACATGCCTGTGTACGATCTCACCTGGCGCGGTTGAGTGTCAGACAAGGCCTTGCTGCAGCTTTAGCACAACAGAGGGCATTGCTCAAAGCCATCCGGTTGCACAGGAGGTGTCTAACCGCGGCTCGCCGGAAGCAGCCAGACTAGGCGCGCTGCAGGCGCTGGCAGCACTGTCAGACGTGCATGGACGTTCGCTGGCGTCTAGCGCCATGGAATCTCTAGCGCTCGCTGTGAAGTTCACCGCCAGGTGCGGGCACCATGCCTACACTTGCTCTGCCTAGAGGATACCCTGCATGATTACGCAACCCTTTTCATGCATGCGGCTCCTGAGATCAGACACCAAGCATGCACTGGTGACTTTGCACATGCCCTCCACTGGACATTGCATGCATAAGCCATGCGTTATGAACTCATCTTGCCCCGAGTCCTAGCCCATAATGAAGGCGGACGGACTAGACCCTAGTGTGAGGGGCAGAATCATCAAGGCGCATTTGACAGAAAGTGTGGACTGTGAGCGTGCATTTTGATGGGGAGACTGAACCCTCACAGCCATGTGGTGACATCCTTGCAGGTACATGGACGCTCAGACCAAGATACAGGCGCTTCAGCTGATCGCAGCCATCATTAGAGGCCTGGGCGACAGGGACAGGAATGTCGTGGCCATCCAGAGCGATGCGCTGAAGGCAGCCGTGCGCGTTGCCAAGGAAGCTGCTACAGCTGAGACCTGCCTGGCAGCGGCAGGTATTGATTTAATGATGCTATATTGTTGCAAAGTGCAGTGTGACCTCATTTTGTGGGAGTGTTTTGCATTGTGACAGGCAGCTGCTTCCGCACAAAGATGTGTGCTGACGGCTTGCGTGTCACTGTGCCTTGCGTCTCTGGAAATGAGGTTACAGATGCTATGCTGCTGTTCAGTGCCCATCACGCATGTCGTACTCAGACACGATAGGCCTCATGATATGGCAGACAGCAGGCTGTACGTCAGGTACATGGCTGTAAGCATGCTCTCTGTCGGGGAGCTGAAGCCAATTAAGAATTGAAGATCATATCAGGGGTATGCTTAGCACATCTGTGGAGCCTCCTGAGGACACCTTTTGCCTCCTCTTCTCACGCTGCGCCCCACGCATGATGGTGCTAAAGCATTTGCCAAAGGCCAGGGGCGTAGCGCTGCAGGTGAAGAGCGCTAAGGTTCACAAGGAAACCAGGCAGCTGTGCCCTGCATACACTGCATACAGTTCCCATGCCCAAGCACAACTCATCCGCCTGCAAGCAGATCAGCTAACTCTGAGGATGTGACTGCAGGTGTATTGAGGTCAATCGCCCAGGCGGGTGGCGCTGCGCTGTGGGCGAACAGCGCCAAGGGCTACGAGGACGCCATGCAGCTGTGTCTAGCGCACCTGGAGGACGCCTCTCGGGCGACTGGGGACGCCTTTGCAGGCGCGCTGGGAGACCTGGTGGCAGCTTCCAAGTCGCCTGCAGCCCTCCAGGCGGTGCGTGCTACGCGCCTCACATAGCTCTGCCTCTTTGCGCAATTCTGTTGCATGCAGTGAAAGTCTGGTTTGTCGTTGACGCACGCAATGGGCGAGGTTGTAAGACATCATCCATTATCCATTGCATGCATCAGTTTCACTGAATGCAACCTCATGATCTGGGCATGGTCTGGGCATGAATTTGGTCGGTGCCGCATGAGGTGGCTGAGGTACCCTTGCATCTTGTCAAATTCAGGACCGGGACGCTTCCTCATCTCTCCGCTGTAGTACCAGCATGCTCAGTACCAGGTTCTGCCCCATTACTCCAAGTATGAGCAGTGATGCATTATACATTGCCATGCGCAGGTGCACATGCCCAAGCTGAAGCCGGCTAGGAAGGCAGCTCTGGAGAAGCTGCTGCAGGACAGCATGAGCGCGTGCCTAGAGAGGCCCTTTATTGAGGCCGCCCAGGCCGACAGGCGGCGTTCCCTGCGCGCCATGTCGCAGGCCTGGATCAGCTATATGGCAACCATCCAGGTGGCTGTCTATCCAGGCACCATACCATTTCTCTCCCTTCAGCCTGCCTGCAGCTTACCGCTGCTTTTGTGTTGTGTGAGCGAGAGCATTTTCTTCCCTATGTCATTTGCATGATGCTTGCTACACAGAGGCATGTGAAGTCCTGCTTGTCCATTGTCTTTCTCCCGGCAATATCTAGTGGCAGCCTGTCATGATGCCACATAGACCGCACCGCTGTGCTCACACCGTGTTCTATCATGTAATTTACCTGTGCAAGCTGGATCTGCCGTCTGGAGTCAAGTGACATGTTGTTCACCCACATGATGGCTCTCTACTGTATCAAAGGGCTGTGGTGCATGCAGAGTGATGGAGATGAAGGCGTGCTGGTGGATCTTGCCATCAAGGCGATTGAGATGCTCGCAGCTGTGAAGCCTGCAGTACCAGCTGCTGCCACAGATGGGGACTCTGGAGCAGGGCTCAGCTGTGGAGAGCTGCCCATGGCACAGGCCACAGTGCTGTGCATCCTCAGAGTGGGCATCATCGAAAGGCTGAGCGAGACCGGACAGGTATGACTCTACGCCACAGCCTGTGGGTCCAGTGATTGTGGTATGATTTCCTTTCAAGTTGAGCCTGAAGCAGACATGGAATCAGTGCTTCTTAACAGTGCATCGCGCTCCTGTCCTGCTCGTAGTACCTACTCAAGGCTTGAACAGCATACTTGGGAATGCAGATGAAGACTGCTAAAGGCTCAATGCACATGTAGGCGCTGTCGTCTGGTTGACACTGTGCTGACACAGATTTTGTGCTAACTCAGCCTATTGTTTTTACTGCCTGCTGTGCAGAGGCGTCTGCTCGAGTGCTTGGGTTTTTTGGCTTCTTGTAGGTTGCTAGTGTACAGACTCAGCCATGACATCATTTTGCCTGTTGCAGAGGCGTCTGCTGGAGAGGCTGGTCGCGGTGGCGGCCAGCGTGATAGGGTCTCAGGTGCCGCTCGCTGCGGTGACCCTGGAGACCCTAGGGCTGCTGCTGGAGATTCTCGGGGAGGTGCCCCCCGAGACTGCGCAGCTGCTGCGCGTGCCGCTCACGCAGAAGCTGACGTGCCAGCACTCACCGCTCCGCATGCAGGTGATTAATGCACAAACACACAGAAGCCTGCGGTCTCAGGAAAGGCTGTTGAAGGCCGTGATGACTTGGCAACCTACCACAAGACCAAGGGAGCTGATGCAAACACATGTATCTTGCCAGCACGCTCATGGTCTCTCCTCGTCAGAATATGTGCATCACTCTAGATTCTAGGCCGAGAGATTGCTCTTGTCAGCCATGCTGACTATGCCAAAATGTGACAATGCAGGCAGCTGCGACGCTGGCAGTGCTAGCAGCTGCAGAGCCTGGGGCAGCCAGTGAGGTACTGGTGCAGCAACTAGATGGCCTGCAGGCGTCTGCTGAGAAGCTAGCGCAGCTGTCAACCTCTGAGGCAGCCACTGCAGCCCCTGCAGAGAAGCAGTCGCAAGCCAGGTGTGCAGCTGCATACATTGGCTCACCTAAGTGCTGCCAAGGCTTGCAGGCATACTGAGCTTAACATCGGCAGCTGTACACGAGCATGTGATAGTCGAGTAAGCAGCTGCACATGTTGGCCTCAGGATGTCACAAGCCTTGGCAGCACTCCTGACACTACAATTGAAGCAATCCTGTTATGGTTGAGACATTGTGGCAGTGAAGTCTGGGGGCGCATGCAGAGGGAGCAGCAAGCTGCAAGGCACAGCAGCGCCTGATCAGGACGAGCAAAGTCAGGCAAAGGACGCGGTGCATGGCCACTCCCTTGGAGCAGCTGCCCTGCTAGTGACAGCCACCAGGTCAGTCCATCACTCTCCCATAGAAATATTTCCATCAGTACCGTTCTTCCTGTTAGCCACAATAGTCCAATGATGATTGCCTGTGGGATCTGCTCCGCCTGACCTGCTGGATATGAGGACGGATGATAATGCAAGGAGGATGGCAGGATGTCTCCAAGAGAAAACACGATCTTACATACCTCTCACTGAGGGCAGAAGCGCATGCGTGCAGGCTGCCTTTGGGCATGCCCAGCAAGCTGAGGCAGAGGGCGCTGGATCTGGCAGAGCGCCTGATCAGGACTCCGGGCAGCACCCGCCCAGACGGGCAGGGCGCTGAGCGAGAGGCCGGGTATATCATCCTGGGAGCGCTCTGCGCCAGTGGCCTGCCCAAAGGCCAGAAGGTGAACGGGCTGCAATTTGCGCACCTTATGTGGGCCACAATATGACATTGCCCAGCCTTGCTTGTGGCTTCACGCACGAACGCTTATGTTGTGACATATTGTCCAGTCAGACATGTTCGCCGTGTAAGCCTTCCTCAGCATACCGCACTCTGGAAGGAGTCTTTAATACTTCTTGGAGACCTGCGTTTCCAGATTATTGTCAGTGTACAAGGAAGCTGATGAGGAACGTCTTCCACCCTCAATGGTCCTGAGCTTTACGAAATGCAGAAAGCGCGGGTGCTGGAGATGTGGAGCACGGCGCTCAGCGCGGATAGCGCAGCGCAGCTAGACATCCGCAGATTTGTGGAGCAGCCCTCTCAGGCGTGGGATATTGAGATGGCTGCTGAGATGTGGTGGCGCGCATCTGCACTCGAGGCCCTGCAGGTATGCACTTGATCCAGCTCTGCTGTTTTGGCAGCAGAGCACCTCCAGCAGGATGTGAAATGGCCCATCACTTCCCTTTGCAAGTACAATAGGATGTGCATACTCTATGTAAAGCTAGTCCTCTTGACATGTTGCATGGGTGCAGTGTTCAGAAGCGCCCTCTCATCTTGCTGTGGTTGCATACACTCCTGATGTAAGGGGTGCAGTTGACACAGTAGGAGAATGGGACGCATTGGACACAGCTTCCATGCGATCTGCACTGAATTATGATGAACCTTAACATAAAGGACTGAAGGCTTTCGAGCAGCTTGCAATTGAAATATTCTCTGTGCAGGCCTTCATATATGGCCCGCTAAGCCAGGCGGGAAAAGCGGAGGCGCGCAGGCTCCAGGAGACGGTTGCTGAATACCTGGCGCCAATGCTGGACATCATCACTGCCATGCCTGCCATCCAGGTAAGCCAAAGGTGCCCACGTAAGAGTTCATGGGCACCTCAAGCATCAATACCCTGCCATGCTTAAGGCAGGCAGTCTCTGGGATGGTGTAGAGAGTCCTTTATGCTGTGCCTTTGTGTGAAGAGATGCGACTTCAAGGGATTGTCATTTCCGCCTTATCTGCAGCCATATCTCCACTCTAAACCACACACGCACATTGACGGAGGTGCACAAGCTCAAATCCAGTGTCAGCAAATACTGAGCATGCCATGCAGGACCCCGGCAAGACCAAGGGCGGTCCCAGCATCATGTTTGCGGCAGCTGCCGCGCAGCTGCAGCTGCGCCTGCTGGAGGCGTACCTCGCCCTCCCGGACGCCTCAGCGTTCACCATGGAGCATGCTGCTGTCTCCAAGCTGTGTGCTCGCGCCCTGAGATCCGCACCTGGTCAGGCTGGCTCGGGTGAGCAGGCCCTGATCTTTCTGTCACAAAGATTTGCAGGCGCCTAATGGCCTCAGGCGCAGCAAGAGTGACAATCAAATAAGGACGCTTGTGCATTGCTGGGATTATCCCGCGTCAAATGCAAGGTCAGCGAAGTATGTTGGCATTCCTGCCCCCGCAGGCAGCGCCTGAATCAAGCAGGGCGATGTACATGTCTCTTGGACATCTCAGGATTCCATGTCTCCTGCTTGTGACAGCCGGGTCTACGGGCGCTCGATGCCAGACATCTCGCTGTCCCTGCATGCCGAGATGTCAATTCATTATGCACAGAGCGCTTGGGCTCGGGTTGGCCCCATGTAGTCCATGTTCATGGCACCTGTACATTAAACCCTCTGAGTGAGCGCGCTAGTTGCTGCATGCAGGGATAGCAGAGAGTGTGGCCTCCAGCGCCTTACGACAGGCCTTGAATAAGCAGGACGATGTGCTCGGGCCCTGGGTGCCGGGAAGAGACCCCCTGGAGGACGCCCTAGCCGCATATGCAGGTACTTTCCTGCTTACTCCTGCTGCACACTTGAGAAATGACCTTGCTTTGCGCCTGAGGTGTCAGATGTACAGCACAGCTAGTGGGTATGTCGCTGAACAAGATGCGGTGACATACTCAGCAAAGATTGGTGGCCGTTTGGCCAATGACGCAAAGGTGATGAGCGACGCGCCCATAGGCAGCTTTGATGAGATAAGGCAACACATTTTGAATGAGCTGATTAAGATCAGGAAGGGCGTATGAAATGCAGGGGCACCAGGTGGGCCGCTGCACCATCCCTGGGAGGCCAGCTTTCCCTTCAGTGCCGGCTATTCTGACTCGGACAACGCAGGCAAGCATCATGACACCCACTAAACTATGCTCAGCGCGACTTTGCCTTTACCAATCCCTGCCCGCTAGTCTTGATACCTCTGCACAAAGCTTTTGCTGAGAATTTTGATCCCAATTGCAGGCACTCAGGCCAAGCAGAGGAGCTTTCAGCCGCTGCCCCAGCCGCGCTCCCTAGCTGCTGCTCTGCTGGAAATGCAGCTAACTCTGTTGGGATCCCTGCTGGCCATAGTGTCTCAGGCAAACCAGCTACAGGTGAGGTACTGTTTTCACAGGGCAGCCTACAGGGCTGTCTTCTCAACCTATGTCAGCACTGCCGAGTGGTAGACACAGCACAGCGCAAGGTACCATGCAGCTGGATATGGTAGTCTGTTAATGTAGGCCCATGCATGGCTATTCCCCTTCGGCGCATATCATTCAGATGGCCGAAGAAGGGTCTCTCCCACAAGGCGGAAAATAGACAGGTGGCTTGGGCTTTATCACCTCCTATCAAGAGGCGCTGTGTGCGGTGCAGATTCTGGAAGTGCTCAACGTGGCTGCTACTGAGGGCAGCGGGGCCAAGAGCAGGAGGGAACGCTCTGACCCGAACCGCAGGCACACCCTGGTGACCTGCGCCTGCGCAGCTGCCTTGGCAGGCCTCGACACACTGGCCCGCAAGTACAGAGGCAAGCTTCCATTTTAGTGTACTCATGAGCTTGGGCAGCAGTATACTAACGTAACGGGACACAGTCGTCAGATTATCCCTGTGGCAAAGCGATTGACAGCTGGTCAGCAGTAAATGCGGACCTAGCTGAGAAGCGTGCATTGGATGTGTACAGGTCTATCCCCTAGAGTGGCTAGTGCACCTGGAGATGGGATGAAGGCAGCAAGCTGTTTGAGCGTCCACAAACTGTCCCTTTCTGTTGTTTCTTTGCAAGAATTGGAGTATGGGGACTTAGAAGTCTCTGCTTTGCAGGTGAGCTGGGTAGCAGGGACGAAGTTGCGCACAAGGCCGGGGCACTGGCGGACTCAGTGCTGAACGTTGCGGCTGACAGCAACGATGCAGCGCTGCAGCGCTCAGCAGCCGAGATCTTTGCCTTTGCTGCGTGCATCGGCTCGACTCCCTTTGCGGCCGCCCTCGTCAGAACCCTGGTCCAAGCCCTAGCTGACAGCCCCTCTGCACCCAGGCATGTTCTCACATTCCCAGCGTATTGCTGCCACCCTGCTTGTCTAAAACGCACCTCGATACAGTTTCAGAACCCTCCCGTGACTCCCCTCACGATGCCCTGATGTTCCTTTATAAGCATCCACACCAGGAACGGTAGCCCTGCAAGTGCATTGTCTGGTCAGCAGACATGGACACAGCGTTGGTATTTGCGTGAGTCAGCTGTCAGAGCAACATCAATTTCGGTGGCCTGAGTGTTACACCAGAGGCGATGCCAAGATAAACTGTAAGTTTGAATGCAGGCGGGCTGCCCTAGCAGTCGCGGTGGGCAGCATAGTGCGGTCCAAGGGCGGCATCGCTCTCCAGTCAACGCTGAACCTCACAGCCGGCACCCTGCTGGCGGCTGCCCAAGTCTGCCCGGGCCCTGCCCAGCTCTGGCTGCTGCACGGCACGTGGCTTATTGTCAACTCGGCTGGCCCGGCCTTCTTACCTCACGTGACGGTGAGGCCTAAATATGATACCAAGTCTTGCTGCATGACCTGAGTGTGCCTTCTTTGTGGTAAGAGTAGGCCATTTCTGGGTTGACGCGACAGGCCACCTACCTGTTCTTGAGACAAAGGCCTGCTGATGCTGCGGCATGCTGTGGAAGGGCTGTGTCTGAAAAACACCAATCACTCACAGCTCTCTTGAGAGGGCCTCATGCAGACGAGGAGCTTTGTGAAACATTGGGTATTCCTTGTAGATGCTGGGACATGCTGTGTAGGCAATGATGATTTGCGAAAAGCCAGCTAATGTGAGCTCCCTTCAGTAGCATCCTAGCATAGGAAGATGCTGCAACCACGTTCATCGTGCCTGTGCAGGCCACGCTGAGGCACGCTGTGGAGGCGCTGATGCTGGAGGAAAACAGCGCAGTGCCTGGGCTGCAGCCGGCGGTAGGCCGCCTGGCGAATGCCCTGGTGGCTGTCCTGGGGCCGGAGCTCACCCTAGGGTCCCCTGCCTACTGCAGCTGCAGAGCGCTGATCCGCGAGATGCAGGTAGAAGGCATGATGCATCATTCTTTTTCTCAGTGTAGTTTGGCATTGGGAAAGCAAACAGAACTGGACAGAGCACCGAGAGTCTGCCATAGACATGCATTGTGGGGCTGCCAGGGTAGGCAATCACCATGATGTGTGTAAGGCTGCATGATGTGCGCATAGCGCTGGTCTTGCTCGCCTGCATGATGCATGGTGCTCTGGCAGGCAATTGTCTCAGCCACAGGGCGACCAGGAAGTTGTTAAAGTAGGACCAATTCAGTGGAAGTAGCAGCATCTGGGTCCTGACGACGCCTCCAGCACTGCCATTGCATGGTCTTGGGGAGACCAGATGGTGCGATTGCAGCAGCGCTGGAGGTTGTGAAGAATGCCCAGATGCTGCTGCTACGTGCTAAGCTTAAAGGCCTCATGCATTGTGGTGCAGCAGGCAGGAGGCTACATTTAAGACGATCAGAGGACGCCACTGCAGCAGCGCTTGATGACGCGACCTATGCGCATAGATGCTAGTAGGCCTCATATCGGCAGTGTTGTTTGAGCCCTGACGTGTGCTGCTGCGGCAGGCAATAAGCACGGCGTCAGGGCGGCCAGAGGACGCCGCAGCAGCAGCGCTGGAGACGGTCTCCTACGCGCAGATGCTGGTGCTGTTTGCGCCCCAGGCCGTGCCCGCGATTGCCCACCTACCCCTGCTGCTCGACACCCTGCCCTCCCGCCAGCCCAACCTCAGAAGGCGAGTCCTGACTCCAAGATTGTAGTCCCCCATCTTGTCATCCTGGTCGCCTGCTGGGCATGCACCCCCCACACAGACCTTCAGCACTAGGCTTGCTTCTGCAGGACAGCTGGCCTGACCTTATGGCAGCCCCAGGATACTACCCAGGGTCACATGTAGCTTTGAAAGCCATCTGCTAGCTATGCCCTGACTGCATGGCTTCTGCACAGCCAGTCATTGGTCTCACGATTTGTTGCAGGGCGGCTGCGCTTACACTGAGGCACCTGGCAGAGAGGGACCCCGCAGCCATCCTGCCAGAGAGAGTGGAGGGCCGCCTGTTCGACGCGCTGGATGCAGAGACGGACACAGAGATCGCCTCGCAGCTGCGGGCCACCCTCACAACTCTGCTAAGCACCGGGGCTCCTGCCCAACCCTCCTACTGGCTCCAGGTGCTTCTTTATACCTACCTCAAGGAGTACTTCCATGCCTGAATCGTGGACCTGTGCATACACGCTACTGTGCAGCTGAATGAGGCCTCCGGCCCTGTTGCTAATCAGTCACACCGCAGCTGCTGCAGCTCTCGGAGCACCTCACACCCTCAGCCAAGCATGAGGCTAAGGGTCCAGTCCCCATACATCGGAGAGAAGCAGGCACTAATGAGTGGATGCATCAAGGACTTTGCCCGGATCATGTTGATGCGCTGCAGGTCTGCAGCCAGGTGGCGCTCGCCGCTGTAGACAGGTCCCAGAGCGGGCCGGGCGGGGCGGGCGCCTCGGGCAGCGGGGCGGGCTTCCGGGGCGGCCTGGACGAGAGCCTCATGGAGGGGACCGCTGATGAGGAGGACGAGGCGGCGGGGGGTCCCGCCACATCAGCGGCGCCCAGGCAGCCGCCCGCGCTGCCCGAGCAGGGCTCCATGGGCAGCCAGAGCATTCGCCTGGGCACTGCACCAAGGCTACGCACCCGCCTCTTTGCAGCGCAGTGAGCCTCTCTGCCCTGTCCTGCATGTCCTACGTGACTCTATGCACAGACACAGCACATAGCAGCAGTATGCACCGTGTTGTCCCTCAGAGTCTTGCATGAGATGTTTCTGGTGGGATACCTGCGCCTTCAAGCTGACACATCCACCCCATGCGTGAAAACATGCATAAACTCGCCACTGCTTCCATGAGAGGCAGCTGCCGAGCTTGAGAAACATCAAAGGGACCCAGAAAACTCCACATGCAGAGGTTTGAGTGACACCGGATCCCATGTCTGACCTCCCGCAAGGGCTGATCTGCCTTGCTTGGCCATGCAGGTGCATCCTGGAGATCCCTGATTGCGTTGGGGCTGACAGGAGGCACTTTGAACCAGTCGAGGCTGCAGCCTCTTCTGGCGCTGACTGGCTTGTGCAGAATCTTCAGTCCATGATTGATGCTGGTTTCAAGATGGCAACTGGGCAGGTAAGTGGCAAGCTCTCTTCTACCCCTGAGACATGATGTTGACCACATAGCAGCCCCTGTTCTAATTTCCCAGCTCCTCTCTGATAACATTGTCTGCAGCAAAGGCTTTTGATCGACCAGCTTATCCCGCATGCTTGGTCTGACACTATGCATGCCTTCTGACTGGGCCGCTGTGGAATGTATTGGAGCCCTGAAGGTGTAGCGCACAGCTACGCGATCCAAACTATGCCTGTGATCCCAACCGCTGCGATCTCTCTGAAGGTGTGACAACTACTGGTATCATCACAGGTGGAGGCACTGCGGCCGCTCGGTGTGCAGCTGCTGAAGGCTGTGCTTGCCAAGTTTGGCGACGCCAAGGACCCGCTGCTGCCTGAGCAGCTCCTGCTGGAGCAGTTCCAGGCGCAGTTCGTCTCCGCCCTCAGGTAATGTCACCTTTCAGATTCCTTCAAACGCTTTGCTCTGCCTGCGCATCAGCAATGCTACAGCGCATTCTATCTGCAGCAACTCCATGCTGAAAAGCACGATCATAATAGCAGATGGCAGCTAATTCCGGCACATGCTTCCCACTGGTCGGAAGTGATCAACCCCATCAGAAAATGGTCAGAGTCTGAAAGGTGTATGACAGTTCAGACCTGACCCAGTGCATACACACCCTGAGGCACTGTTCGCATGCTTACGAGCAGGTCTGCACTAAATGCCGAGGGCTCGCCAGTGCTGCTTAGAGCAGGCGTCTTGCCTGCAGCCGCAGTACTTTTTGTGGGGCACCTCACCATCTACAGTCATAATGATTGACTCTTGGCACCTTGCTGAAGCCCTACTGCGTGCGCATGCAGGTCTGCACTGAGCGCGAAGGGCTCTCACGGGGCAGGCGTCTCTCTCGCAGCTGCAGTCCTTCAAGCAGCGCATGGCTACATCCGGGTTCTCACCACACACATACTGACTTTGTACTGTATGGGCTTTAACTGAATTCCTACTGCATGCGCATGCAGGTCTGCACTGAGCGCGAAGGGGTCACCGGTGCTGCTCGGGGCAGGCGCCTCACTCGCGGCTGCGTTCCTGGAGAGGCGCATGGCCGCAGGGGATCCTGTGGTGCTACAGCGCCTGATGATGCTGCTGACAGCGCCCCTCAGTGGCATGGAAGAGCAATCAGAGGTACACAGTTTCCCATACATACCTCATATGATGTCTGCGGGCATGTCAAACTTGATGTTGATATTCCTTGACCGACAACAGCCCTGGCAGGGGAATTTGATTTTGCTGCAGACGCCTCACTAGGCTATTGAAGCACAGCTAAGCTCTAGAGCAGGCCAGACAGAAGTGCATGCAAGCCTCTGCATGGGCAGAGGTGTATACTGGAGCCTGATCTGTCTGTGAGGAATCAGAAGAGAATCTGCAGATGGTCAGGATCTTCCCTATACCTTATCCTGAAGGTCTGATGCGCTGGTGCAGGAAATATATGCAGAGTGGGTGGGAGCGCAGGCAAAGTTGGCGCTCCTGGAGGCACATGCTGAGTGCAGGGCCTTTGCGGCAGGATTGCCCGATCAGGCCACCAATGCCCTGGTGACAGAAGCGCAGGGACCATTCGAGAGGTGGGCGCAACTTGAACAACACAGAGAAGGAATATATCACTCTGTGTGAGACTTCTGATGCAATAGCTTGTCATTGTCCATTGCTTGTGCTCAGGCTTTGGTATGTGCAAAATGTACCAGCACAGAATACATTTTACGTTTGATTGTCAGTTCTGAGACAGGCATGCGCAGTGTCTGCCCTGCCGAAACTCAAAAACTCAGCTCCTGCAGCAAGTAGCTAACTTTGTCATATCAGGCCATGCCAAGCCTGTGAGAACTTCTGTCCATCACAAAGCCTGCTTCAGGAGTCTGTGTAGGTGTGATGCCTGCTATTGAAAAATCATGCCCTGATGTTCTGCGCAGGCAGCTGACTCAAGGATGGGCAGGCATGCTGACCGACTGGGCAGCTCTGGGCAGCCTGTCACCTGATCAGGCTGCCCGTCACCAGTCGGCCTGGATGCCCGGCGCTGCCCTGCCCGAGCCCGTGCCAGATCAGGCCAAGCTGGACCGGGCAGCCCCAGCAATGCTTGTAGCCCTTGCAGCCACCCTGTCAACCATGCAGGTAAGAGGCATGGCAGGATTCATTGCTGAGAGCCGCCTCACTTGTCTGCGCATATAGTGTATTTCAACCCGTGCACTCTACAGCAAGGAGTCATGTCTGCCAAGGTGTGTTGCGGCAAAGCTTTGGCCAGATTTGCTGCACTTTCAACAACAGAGGATAACAGGCTGTGAGCCTGTGTGCCAGGAGCAAGCTTGCCTGTGGAGCTGCCCATTGTCATAGAACAGGTTTACAGCATTCCTTGCTGCTCTATCCCTGGCAGTGCTTACTGATGCATGTGTCTCTGCTTCCAGGAATCTGCGGCAAAGCCGTTGGCAGCAGTAGCTGCTGTGGCGAGCCACCGTCTTCTAGCTCTGGCCACAAGGGACTTTGCAGCGGAGCATTCCCAGCGCCCCAGCAATGGCCACAACTCATCTGGAGGAGACAGCAGCTCACTCGCGCTGATGATGAGCGCCCTGGCGGCTGTGAGGGCTCTGGTGGCAGCCCCTGTGCCTATTCTGGACGCGCCTGTTGTGGCAAACACTGTCAAGCTGCTACACCAGCTTCTTGACAAGGTATGAGAACGTCTGACTGGCCATGTGCAGTCCTGAGAGGTGCACGCAATGTTGCACCCTCATGGCTGATGTCTGAAATGTGCATATTGCTGGTAACATCTCATGTGGGACTGATATTCGCATCTACTTAAGCCCAGTTCGGCGCGTGCATGGCAAAGTACCCTATGCAGGCAGTGGATACACCTCTGGAGAAGGAAGACAATACATTGAGAAACACTGTCACGTCAGACGTCTTCTGCAGGTGCTAGCGCCTGCACTGGCAACCCCTGAGGAGCCTGAGCAGGCACTTCTCTTGAGTGACCTGCTCAAAGCCAGCGCGGATATCCTTGCGGCGCTGTGCAGCCAGACAGCGTGGCGGGAGCTACACCCAGACATTGCACAGGCAGCACTGTCTGGCATCAGCATCACCTCAGTAAGTGCCCTGCCCTGTACTTTCTATGCTGTTGACCGGGCAGCTCCTGCTGTGACATCTCGATTCCTTACAACACCCCATCTCACAACTTCGAAAGCAGGTATGGGATGGATGAACGGTCTAGAAGAACACCTCCATGTTGCCTGTGCATTGAGGCACAATGAGGCACATTGAGGCACACCTCCATGTTGCCTGTTGCCATGAACACCTCCATGCCTGTGCAGGAATGCAAGTGCAGCTTTTGACATTCCATGTGGCTGCTTGGGAAGGTCTGCTCAAAGACAGTGCCCAAACTCCGGTGCTGCAATGCAGGGGATCGACAGGAATGGCGACATGCACGGTGCAGCCAACACGCCTAATGTGGCGCTACATGCCAGCTTTGAGGCTGCCCGGGCTCTTGTGGGTGCTGACGCTGGCTACACAGGGCAGTTTGCCCTGGCAGCCCTCAGAGTGCTGCAGCATGGCACCACAGGCATGCACATCCGCCCCTTGCGTGCGATTCAAATTGTCTCCAGTATGGCTCCCCTTGCTTGTGTGCTGAAGTTTCATATGATGGCTTAGAGATCTGATGTCAGACTCGTGTGCACAGGTTGTCTGCACGCACATGCGGCTTCAGAACATGTGCCTTGAACCCCGAAATGATGGGCCCTTTTTGATGGGCTGGGAAAATTTACTATCAGGTTCCTCTGTAATGAGGTCACCAGGACATTCTTCGGCCTGCTACCTTGCCATAATGGAAGCTCACACACTCTCTGGTGCTGCGCAGAAGACACAATCAAGGAGGCACAGGCCTTCCTTGCGCATGCGCTGCCTGTTCTGGCAGCAACAGACCTGAGCCTTGCTGCTGCTACCCTGGGGGCAGCTGCGGACATTGCTGTCGCTTCTGCATCAAACCTGGCAACAGCAGAATCAGCGAATGGCGCCGCAGCGGCCGCGCATGCCAGAGCAGCAGCGGTGATGAGCCTGATCACGTCTCATGGGCCCCTGCTGCATACACGGCCTTCTGAGGAGCCTGCTGCAACAGCTGAAGAGCTAGCTAATGGCTCAGAGAAGGATGATGAGCCTGCAGGACCCCAAAGCAGCCTCGAGCAAGTAGATGATTCAGCAGCTGCAACCTCAGGCAGTGACGGTGGTAGCCTACCGTCATCAGCAGAGCGGGGCACTGGCACAGAGGAAGTTGCAGCCGCCGCTGATAAGCACTGTGGTGAGTCAGATATGGCCGAGCCAGACATAGCTGCAGCGGAAGTGCAGTCTGCTCCTCCAGAGGATCCGCGTAATTTAGAAGCAGCTCAGCACGGTGCTCTAGATGGGGCCATTGCGCTAGATAGCCGCGATGCCAGCTCAGCAGGAGATCCAAAGCAGCAGGAGGCTTCTTTGCAGCAAGCAGAGAAGGAAACATCAATAGGGGTGGCTGAGACCAGAAAGCACTGCCTCATGGTGAGCTTTGCAGATGCATCACTAGGTCTTTTACATGCTATTGAATGCCAGTCAGAGATAAAGTGTATCCAGAGAATGTGAGAACTCATGACAGGCATGTGCTTGCTGGTGCAGCCCAGCATTGCACACTACCTTCCATGGGGAGTAGTTGACCTCAGTTGAGAATGTCCTTGCTGCATGCAGGCTTTGGAAGCGTGCATCAGCTGCAGATCTCAGCCAGCGATACAGCTGGCAGCCTTGCATGCGGTGGGAAGCCAGATCAGGGCAGCGGCTGCTGACAAAGCACAAGGGAGCCTTCAATGGGCAAATGATTGCTTCGCTGCAGTAGCGCCCTCTGCTGTTGTTAGCGCTCGGGAGGCGCTTCAGTCCTCATCTGTGGCCTCACTTGACGCTCTCTCAGAACAGGTAAGCTAGTTCCTCTAGCATTGCATCAGAAGGATGCAAAACTTGTGTGTTGAACAGGTACTGCTGTGAAGTGTACACCGCACTGGTCAAAGCCCTGTCAGACACGGAAGCATTTGTGCAATGCCTCAAGCCAAAGTAGGGCGCTCTTATTGTGTAGGTGGTATCTGGCACTCTGGCGCTCCTGGTAGCTGCACTGACGCTGTTTCCAGACAAGCAACCGTCCATCATGACTGTGCTGCTGATGCTGATCATTGAGGTGCGTGGCCATTTTCCTTGAACTCCCGGTGCAGTCGTGAAATTTTGATCTGCCTGAGACAGCGCTGGCTCATCCTTGTTATGTCAAAGGCACTGCAGGGTTTTGCATGTGCAACAGCAAGCACAAGTGTCACCAGTGAGGCGCCACCTCTGAGCCGCCTCAATTGTAGAAGACATTTCTGGGCAGACAGTAGGACACTACCTGTGTGGATGACATCATTGCAACTGCGCAGGCTGCTGCACCCGAGGGGGAGCCAAACCTGGCCCTGAAGGCCGCAGCGCTGAAGCTGGTCAACTCCCTGGCCAGCAGCCAGCACGCGGCCGCGTTCCAGGCAGCCGTCACGCAGCTGCCACAAAGCGCTAAGCAGCGATTGCAGGTGAGTTAGTACCCACTGCAATAGCAATATATGCATCAAGGTCTGGCATATATTCCTCAAATTGGGTGACTGACCCTCTGTATGACCCATCATTGCTGCTGAGTGGCCGAGCAATAGGAGCAGGAAGGCATCCTATGAGGCAGTCATGTTTGGCTCTTTGCTTTGCCTCATTGCCCATGAAACCTTCAGTGGTATGACAAAATATAGCTATCTGTGCAGGGTGCTCTCAAGGCGGCTTCAGCAGGCCAGTCTACACAGCCAGTGAAGGCGCAGAGGCAGGCAATTAGCTTGGGCGCTCCCGTCATCAGGCTGGAGAACTTTGCTGCAGCTGCCAGGCAGTGATAAGGACCTAGCTGTCATGACTTCATTATTAAAATTATGCGTCTCCCGCTGCAACACTCTGCCGCTCAGACTGTTGTGAAACCCTTGTGAAGTCATTAGAGACTCAGTGCACCACGTGGGGAGTTTCCGGGGGGAGCTCGAGGGCAAGATTTCTGGGGTAGCATTGTGGTCAAGCCATTGTGGGGGCTGATGAAGTGCAATCTGCTGTAGTGCTCATGTGTTGAAGAGTACCAGCTTGTAAATAACGACTTGCCAGTCGTTTCCTACTACCGGCTTTCCACTCAATTGAGTGCGATTACACCTGCTCCATCTTCATATAGCTCGGTCCCAGCTGGCTGCAGCCCGCCCCTATACTGATGCCCTTGCCTTGCACTGTAGCTAGTCTACGTCTCCCTTTGCGGTGTCCCTAACACCACTATAGCTCATCCATAAGGCGGAATGACCCGCCGCAACAGCTGTATAATCACTGCTGCCAGCTCATCAAGCGCTTGTTCACATTCATTTTCTGCGGCCCTTCTTCCACTCATTGTATTTCTGCTCTACTTTCTCCATGCTGACCTCCATCCCCTTCATGGCTTCCCTTGCTTCGTTCTGCAGCTGGTCCACATTCTCCTTTGCAGTGTCCAGAGCCTCCTCAACTTCCTCCATTGCTGGCTCATAGATGCTTTCAATGCCAGGTGCCAAAGGAAACAAGACCTGCATTGCAATAAAGCATCAGTCCGTGAAGATTGTCCATGAAAGTCAAGACTCAGCCTCTGCAGTGATCTTGGCCAAGTCCACATTGCCGCTGTAAGGAGGCCAGACAAGTGCAGGCCCCAAGAACTGCACGCAGAAGGATGAACTACAGGAAGGTGTACAGCCAAAGCTGCTAAGGCAGCATAGCAGAGAGCACAGCCCTGCAGCTCCAGGCACTGCAGCAAGACATGCCTACAACACCACGTGAGCGTGATGAGAGGCAGCACAGTTGCGCACCTGCTTAAGGAAAGAGCGCGAGACGGGATTCTCAGCTTTTGCAAACCACTCCTGCTGAGCTGGCGCCTCCACAGTGGAACCCCAGCGGCCCTTGTACTCCAGCCAGGGCGCTGCCTCCTTCACAATGTTCCTCTGCTTCCCTGCAGCAGTTGACAGAGACTTGCAGCAGTTGACAGTGAGTTTAAGCCATCATGTGCCCAAAGGATCACAGGCGTTGCACAAGATCCCACGATACAGATTCTGAGAGAAGCCAGGGCGCTGCCTACATGGCAGGGGCCTTTGCTGTCCTAAAAAGTGTTGGATGACATGTGTACTCTTGCCATGCCCAGGCGCAAGACATGTGCTGGATCCCTTGGTAGGGCATTGCAGCGCTGAAAGCTGTCCTAATTTTAAACTTGCCTCTGGTATAGCAGAGGCCATGCGAAAGCTTAACCTCATGCCCTGAGCATGCCCTGCTTTGAGAGCAGGGCCGACAGGCATGAAGTCTCACCTCTGCAAGGCACTCTCTGCTATGCCAGAGGCCGCTGAGGGCCCGAGAGTGGCAAGTACGCGGGAAGTTTTTGCTTTCTGCCAAAGCAGATATATGCGCTCTAGCTTGTGGTGAGTGATATGGCATATACCTGGCGCGTGGGGCCCATTGCCAAGAGAGGGGTAGGAGGACCCATTCAGCTCCTGGCCTCTGTCCTCTACTGAAGGCAGCTTCCCGCCCTCCCCGCTGTTGGTCACTATCACTAAGCTGTCCTGCGCACACGCCTGCATATCTCAGCCTGATTGTGATGCGCACATTCACTGGTGCGGTTGTTCTTGGTGCCCAGAAATGCAAAACAAGGTCGCTTTAGTCCAAGCCCCTGCTGCCCGTCCTGCCTGCTGGTTGTCACTGTCACCAAAGCTATCCTTGCAGGTATTGCTGGTTAGAATAGGGCTCCAATCAATGGAGAGTTGTGCTAGGTCCAAATTGCTGGGCGTACTATTGCAGACGGCTGTCTCATGGGAAGCATGCATGCGCCTGTACAGGCTTTCAGCATTGAGAGAAATGCTCACAGGATCCCAGACAGCGCCCTGGTTGCTGGTGTAGTCGTTGAACGCTAGGAGGTTGCGCGGGATGAAGCCCGCTGTGGGGTAGGATCCATGGCCGTTTAGCGCAATGTGCGCCAAGATTCGGCCGTCCTTCCCTCTGGGGACGTCGTCTGCGGAGCGCCACACGCCATCGAAGTGCCTGCAGGGAAATCAAAGGCAAATGAGTGGCAGATGGCATTTGTGCCCGTCATAGTGATTTTGGGAGCCATACTTACTGGATTTGACTCTGCATCATCTGCGAGTGCAAGGTGGCAAGGTGGACAGGCAGATGCATCCAGGGCTTTGCTCAAGACTTGGCCTGCTGCATGCGCTGGCTAATGCCAGCACAGAGACGCAGCCATCCTTTCAGGACAGCAGAGCCGCACTAGACTCTTAAACTTCAAGACTGTAGTCAGAGCAGGACTCTGGGCGCACCTGTGGGCGCTGTAGTAGACGCCAAGAACCCTGGACGCGTCAGCGCTGAGTCGCACGGTCACATGCTCCCAGTCACCGTCATGCGCGCCCACCTGCAGGCACATGCAGCCCACTGTAGCAGTCTCTACTGTGGTATTCAGTTCCCAGTAGGCTCTTGTACCCTGTTTGCTCTCAAAACAGCACAGTGCCTGCTGTGCATGATCAGCGCTTTGACACAGTTGATGGCTTTTAGGCTGTATGTGCCATGCTCCTTCTCTCATATGTATATAATGCGTTGTGATGATGTGAAAAGAGCAAACTTGAAGGCAGGCAAAGCGATAAGAAGGTCCACCTCTCCAATATAGATCCAGCCAAACAGCTTGTAGGAGCCGTTGTAGGCCAGGAACTTGCAATAGTTGACCTCCAGCGCAGTTCTGCGGCCCGTCTGGGGATCCGTCAGCTCCTTGACGTGCGCATAGATGGGTATCTGCAAGAGACACCTGGTTTCAGGTCCATGCAGACCTACCCAAACCCCCACTCATGAATGCCCAGCCAAGCGCAAGGCCATAATTGTTCAGATCCCCATTGTGAGGAAGGATGTTGGTTCCCAGGCCTGACTAGATGTTAGATCTACATATGCACAGATGCACACTGCAAAGCCTGAATTTGGGTGCAGAGCCCATGCAATAGGCCAGGCCCATCAGCGAGAGGCGTTGAATGCTGTGACCTTTACTCTATGAATCATCTGCTCTTGTCAGAAGCCACAACGCAGCTGCCTACCAGAGTATAGGTTTACATGTGCACTCTGCTGAGGGCAAGCCAAGATACTTCTGTTGCAGGGAAAGCCACACTCCAGGACCAGTGGTTGCTGCAGAAGGCTTGCCTGATTGAGCTGCTCTGGCTGGCCAGCCCTGTGCCCAGGGTTGGGCAGGCGCAGCATGAGGAACTTCTTGCGCTGCCCCTTCTGGCCCTCGAAGCACTCCTGCGCCCTCTTAAGGCGCTCCCCGTCCAGCTTTCCCACAGCCTCCACAACTTCCAGCACCTGCAACATCATGTGTGCCTTGTGTAGAATGAGCAGGATCCTATGCATGCTTATTAGCAAGTGTAGTCTAGAGTCAGTAAAAAGGCCTGGTGGCCACCATACAAATGCAACATGACACTGTTCCGCCCAACTGATTGCACTGCGCTTTTGCTTAGAATCTGCCATCACAAAGTCGTAAAAGGATGACTCACCCTCCGCCGCCAGCCTTTTCTGATGACCTGTAGCTCGCATCTCTCCAGGAACCAGGCTACTGTACATGGGAAATACCTGCCATGACAGGCATGCCTCAGCGTACTTCAGCTTTGCATGGAGGAAGGCACGGGAGCATCGCGGCACGAAGCCTTGCGCAGCATGCAGTCATTCAACAACACATTGACACACGAGAGTGCGGGTGTTTTCCAATTCATCGCAAGTAGGACAACAGCCTGTTATGCAGAGACGCTGAGCAGAGAGCGTGGGAGGGAAAGCATCCCTTTCTGTGTCATGTTTCCATGAGAAAGGAATGTGCTCGTCCCTTGCTGTATGCTCAGCGGCTGCTTTCAATGCAAATAAGGGGATCTTCTATTGTGCAGGGGGCGTGCTGGATGCTGAGCAGCTGCTTTCTCTGTACTTGCAAAATGGCTGAGGCTGCAACCTATTGTGCAGGGTACACACTGGGATGCTGAGCAGACAGGATGGCGAGGAGCTCGCCTCTCTGCTGGGTGGAAGTAGAAGACTGGACAGTTGTTGGCAATGACCTCTTCCAGCTCCTCCACAGTGCCTGGATTGGCTCCCGCCGGGCTGGGCCTGCTGGGCTTGCCGGGCACTGCCTGCAGCACAGCACTTCAATGATTGACAAGAGCTCCCATCAGGAGCATTCAAGTCCTTACCACGTATGTGGCCCAGCAGCATCCTCAGCTCATACTGTGCTGCATCACTGAGACAGAGTACTCAAAAGCAGGTCCTACGCCATGGTTACTGAATGCCCTACTGTAGGCTGTCCTGACAGATTCAATGTGTTCATGGCTTATCCAATGTGCGTGTGATGCATGTATTATTTCAGAAATCTCCTCAGGTAGCACCTATGTTCCATACCTGGTCAGATCTGTCCCTTCTGAGCTGTCTGGATGTTCCCAGACTTCTAGCACTTGGCTTGTCATCCTGGACTGTGCTAGCCTGTCTCTCTGAGGAGGCAGCTATCCTCAGCGATACCTGAAACGTGAGCCTACAGTTCAGGAACATTTTTAAAAGGCGAGTCATTGCTGCAGGGCATGCTGCGGGTCCAGCACATCTGCCCTAGGTGTGACGTTTCGTGAAGATGAGCAGCGAATCAAAGAGCAAGCTGAGACGGGCGCTCACCTGATGAACATGACCGTAGCCAGAGCTGCCCTGGAGATGACCGAATCTGGAGCGCAATACAGTGGTGCAAGCTGGTGGCTTGACAGGGGCGTCATAGTTGCTGAAGTAAAGACGGGTCGAAGCCACTGGTACTAGGTAGAGCAATCTTCTCTTTATCAAATGATTCATTGCAAGCATGCTATGGGCCTATTCGAGCACCCACTGCAGATACTGTTTTCTTCAATGTACAGCAATCGATCTGCACTGCTACGCCGTTGACTACGTACGAACTACATCGCAGCTTTTTTGGACATCTGTGGCGTGCTCTGAGCGAGCATAAAGGAGCTTTTTGTTCTGGTAATGTATGCAGTGCGAGCTCCTGTCTCAGTCACAAACTGGCCGGAAGAGACTCTGTCGCGTCACCAGAGCATAGTTACCACAGCAGGGACTACAAAATAGGACCAGTGAGGCACTCAAAGAGCAGTATTGAGGCAGAATCGTCAAACTTCCGGTAGTCAAGGAAGCAGCTTCCCAGACGTGTCTAGCTGTCGATACGCTCTCAGGGAGGAGATGACACAGCAAGAATAGCATAGTGCGTAGAGAACAGCTTCAGCAAAGCAAGAAAGAGCCCAGAGTAAGAGAGAGTATCAGGAGAGAGGCCATGCTGAAAGGCCTGTGACCGTGTGTGGGACTGTAAATCTGACAGAGCTTTCCCGCTGAGGCTTGCCTCAGGTGCGTGTGCTTCTCGTCAGCCCCTTCAGGTATCGTTTGAGCAACTGTTAACAGAATGCTTACAACTGAGGTTCACCGGGGCTACAAAGTCCTCCCTAGCTCTTGGACAAAGTGAGCAGCATTTGCATTCTGTGCAGGCATAACCCCCAGATGGCGTCCTTCCCGAAGGTGGACTCCACATACAAAGATGCCATAGCTTCTGCGTCCAAGGACATCAAGGCACTTATCGACAAGGAGCATTGTGTACCCATGTTCATCCGCCTGGCCTTCAACGATGCCATGACATACGACGCCTCCACGAACACCAGCGGCTGCAATGGCAGCATCAGGTCAGCATGCATTCGAGACTTTTGCAAATGCTGTTCCCCCTGCGTGTATCAGTGAAGCATCAGGGCATCTGCATGTAGGATCTATGGGCTCACTTCACTGCTGATTGCCTGCTGAGCCAGGCTTTACAGATGATGCTGCAAAGTTTGCGGTCATGGTATTGAGCTGAAATGGGCAGTTCTGTGCAGGAATAAGAAGGAGCTGGCGCATCCAGGGAACAAGGGACTGGACATTGCGGTTGACTTGCTCAAGCCCATCAAGGCCAAGTATGCCAGCGTCACCTGGGCAGGCAAGCAGGCATCCTAGCCTCCACCAATGTTAGCTACACAAGCTCCAGTGACTTCCAAACGCCAGTGACTTGTCTGAATCAAGATTCCTCAGCACCTTAGGAAATCCATTTCCTTGATTCACAGCCAGTCTGCACATCTCTCAAGGATAACTTGACCTGCAGAGTAAAGCTTCCAGCAGTGCAATGTGCAGGCACTTGGTCATGATATGCAGAAGAATGATGAAGGTGTATGTGTTGCAGATCTCATCCAGCTCGCTGGGATGAAGAGCATTGAGGCCGCTGGCGGCCCACACATCCCGTTCACCCCAGGTACACCTTAGCAAGCTTGCACGTTTGCTTGCTGCAGCAAGGAACATGCTTGTAGTCCCATCCTGATGGCAAGACCTGTGTTTTGCCTGCCTTCTCAGGGTATCACAGCACAATTCAAGCTATCTGCCATGCGGTCTTAAACAATGCCAGCAACTCATGAGCAGCCAAGAAGATTCGTACCTGCAGGAACAGACTGCAATAGCTGTAGGTCAGGTAGTATTGTTCTTGTGCAGGGCGCAAGGACTCTTGGTCATTTCCGCCGCCAGGACGCCTGCCTGACCCTCTGGGAGGTGAGATACATCTCACTCCTCCAAGTTGATGGATTGAAGTTTATCACACAGCTACATGGGCGCAGAGTTGTGCGCTGATACTGGTGCACCATAACAGGGTTTTTCTGAGCCTGTGGCCCTGTATCAAGCTCAGAAGACTCTGACAGCATGTGCGCTGTGGTAAAGAGCGGGCAGCGCACCTGAAGCTGGTGGCAGAGCGCCTGGGTCTCCTGCTGCGCAAATTCGTGGCGCTAATCAGGCGCTCGGGATGCCCTGCTTATTCCAGCCCACCCAGGCAGCTTACTCTGTGCTGGAAAACTCCAAGGCTCATCCTGCGGCCTGTTGCTGTGCAGCCGAGGAGCCGGCGGCTCGCGTGAAGCCTGTGGCGGAGCGCCTGGGTCTCCCGCTGCGCCAGTTCGTGGCGCTGATGGGCGCGCACCCGGTGGCGCGCTGGTTGTCCCAGCCTTCCCAGAAAGCTTTTTTTGTGTCAAAAGGTCCCTTGGTAACCCGGCTACTTCCTGTTGTGCAGCCGAGGAGCCCGCGGCTCATCTGAAGCTGGTGGCGGAGCGCCTGGGTCTCCCGCTGCGCCAGTTTGTGGCGCTGATGGGCGCGCACCCGGTGGCGCGCTGGTGGCGCGACGTGCAGCCGCCCTACATGGAGCAGTTCTACAGCAACGCGCCGCACCGCCTTGACAACTCTTACTTCAGGTGCTCATCAATGAGTGCTAAGCTCATCACCCTACGCAATATAGCAGATGACATGAGCAGCATTACAGTAACCCGCCGCACTGCTTTGGGAAACTTCTACTCTGGGTAAATCTTGAGTTGCAAGCTGCACCTGCTTCAGATTTGCTGACAAGCTTCGTCAGCTCGTCTGAGTGCTTTTGGATTGTCAAAAGCAATTAGATCATCCATAGCACTTAGACACTGACAAAGATTATGAGCAAGTCTGAAGCAACCCAGTGCACCATCTTATGATAGCCTCTTGAGGTCCATCTCAGCACTCCTCATTGTAGTGACTCCTTTGAGTGAGCAGCACATTGAGATTAGGAAATGCCACACCAGGGTGGTCTGCACGAGCGCATCTTCCCTAATAAGCTGCTGGGGGTAAGCTGTGAGGGAATGTGTGAAGTGAGCTTGTACCAGCAGCCTGTGCTCCGGGCACATCATGGGCCAGCTCCTTTCACGGCTTATGGTGTTAGATCTGTGCAGGGACATGACGTCTGGGAAGCTGCCCAAAGATGGGTATCTACTGGGAGACATGGAGCTCCGGGGGATTATCGAGGCCTCTGCAGAGGACAACGCAATCTTTCAAGCGGTGAGCGTCCCAACTTCTGCTGGTCTCATAAGGCAGCATGGTGTCAGTGGAAAGGCACCAAAGCCTTTTCCCCAGGTAAGCTGCAACAGTCCTACCATGGCAGCCCAACAATCAAGCCTGCATGCAGAACTGTGCAAGAGCACATGAGGGAGCCTTGCAAGGAAGGACAGCACTGCGCATGATTACAGAGTCAGAAGCCCTTCCTCAAGGCATGCCAAAGAGTTTGAGTATCTTACAGAACAAAGTGTGCATGCAGGACTATGCGGTGGCGCACGAAGCATTGTCACTGCTGGGCACCAAGATAGCGCCAGCGCGGGAGGCGGCAGCTGCCGCGCAGGTGGAAGCTGCCGGGCAGCGCCTGGAGCTGTCCTATGGCGCCCAGGCAGCAGTGGGCGCAGCAGCAGTCATCCTGGGAGTGGTCGTCATTGGCGGCTGGTACTGGCGGCGCAGGAGACGCCTCCAGCAGTTCGCCTGAGTGGGCAACTCGAGCAAGCAGCAGGGGAAGCGGTGTCAGCATACTGGTCTGCTCCGGCCAGCCAATGCTTCAAGCAGCTGTGGGTGCAGAACCAGTCATTCTCAGACTGACTATCATTGGTGGCTGGAACTGAAGGCGCAGAAGACAGCTGCAGCAGCTTGTCAGAGTAGTGAAGCTAGACGAATTCAACCAGGAATAGGTGAGCGTGCTCGATGATTGCGGTAAAGCAGAACCCTTGGGAGCAGCGTTGCCTTGGCAGCAGTGTGTGCACCTGCAGTCATTCCTGGGGCAATGCCATTGGGAGTTGCACTGGTTGGTAAGGAATCCGGCTTTATCCGTATGCCTGAGCAAGGTCTGCTCAGCAGACATGCAGAGGAAGACCAGCAGCTGCTGCCATGCTGAGAGAAGCTGCAGAACAATGGCTGACTGTGGGTTGCTGCCCAGGCAGCAGTGCATGCTATAATTAGTGCAAGGTCACTATTGCAGCCAGCTGCTCAAAACAAGCATAGGCAACAGGGCCAGAATGTGAGTCTGTCCCAGAAGGTTTAAGCTTGCACATGTTGGGGGTCACTGGAAGTACTTTCATCTTCTGCAGTATCGCAACACATCGAAGCACATGAAATCCCAGGAACTTGAAGAGTTTTCGTTTTGACCTTAGGGCTAGAGAGAGTCAGGGACTGGTATCATCAACTGGCTCACCCCATGTAAGGAGTAAGCTACTGTAAGCACATCCTCAGGTCACGAGCTCTTTAAGGTATACTGTGTGCAGTGAAGACCATGATGCACTTGCCATCAGCAGTAGAATCTTGCGCTCATTGCTGCTGAAGGCCTTGCTGACTCAGTCGCATGCAAATGCGCCTCAAAGCCCTCTGGTCAACCTCATCAAAGGCTGCTGGGAAGTCTGAATCAATGTCAAGGACCCCCAGCAAGCCATTACTCCTCATGATTGAAACAACTATCTCTGACTGCGTCCTGCGCGCAGCAAAGCACTCAGCTTGAGATATACACACCTTGCAAGAATCGCTTCTGCAAAGCGAATGCCTTGGGCAAATTTTTTCCCGCCTTGCAAAGGCAGCCGGTATACAGCTGCCAATAAGGTGCCAAGTAAGCAAGAGCAGCAGGGATGTCCTCTGTGTAATGTGCACATTGACACTCTTGCTCATGGTAATAGTAGACCATGCAAGAAGGGGCACTTACGAGCTAGCGCAGGCAATGTGCCCCGGGAACGCATGCACGTCAGGCACAACCTGTAAGAGGCAAAGACCTCAGAGAGTCTTTATGAAAGCCCTGCTCAGCACTGTTGAACAGAACAGTGAAGCGTTGGTGCTGAAAGTTATAATCCTTTTTAAGTTTGAATGCAAATGGCAGCTGGCATTTTGGCATGGGTCTTCCTATGGGATGCTTTGGGTGCTGGGGGCAGCACCTGAGTCTGTTGCAGCTTTGCTGCAGTGCCGCACACGCCCTTGCCAAAGGGTATCCTCAAGCAGCCATGCGTTCCCTGGTAGGGCCCGATGACAAGCCAGTCCTCCAAGTGAGGCAGTGTCCTATAGAAGCCCTGCACAGAAGAGGTTCTCTTGAGCTTTTCTCGGGCTCTTTTGGCCGAAATGCTAGAGACTGAGGCAGAGAATGAATAAGAAAAAGTCACCGTCCAGTGGAACGCCTCAGAGCTGCACTACAGCAGAGACCATTCCTCAGACCCAGACTTAGTTTCTCAGATGTGTGTTCTGAGACATGACGTACATCCTTTGCAGAAACGCTGTACGCGCCTATGGTGGAGTTCACAGGCAATGGTGGCCATCATGGCGACCATATCCGTCTCTCCTGCAGCAAACAAGCTTGTGCATGTCAATCGATGAGACGCATGTGCCCAATGCATGTCTGAGCTCAAAATGGTCTCTGGACGAAGTTTCACCTTCCAGAAGCAGCTGTATCCTTTCCTCCACTCTCTTGTACTGCTTTATCTTGTCTTCGTTGCCAGCATCGCGTCGGAGAGAGATGAGGTCCATGTGGTGATCTAGCTATCGTACAATAGAAGGCTGACACTGATGAGCCCCAAAGTAGGAGTTCGAGCTGGATCAGATTCTATAGAGCATGAGGCGAAGATGATGTTCGATTAACAAGCTTTGCGTCTTGACAGGCCTCTCCACAACCAGCTCAGGCCCATGATGCACGTGACGGTTTCGGAGATGCTTTCTTCCGGAAAGGGGCCGCAAAGATGCTCTGCTCGGGACTGGGACGCGCAAGAATCAGTAGTGTCGACATAATCAATTGTCTTCTGAGAGGTCAGCCGGCGTATTCAAGTCTCAGGTGAATTCCTGCCCCCTGCCAAGCCCGGTCGTTCCCGGAACCTTGCTTACCACGCCATTCACAGAGAGCTTGATGGTCGTGAGGGTTCCCGAAAGGTGGCCTCTTTGCGGCGGCCGGGCCGCTTTATCGCTTACTATGCTGGCATAAATGCAAGATACTGCCATATCGTTCCTCAGTGAAGGGCTTCAGACGGATGTCCCGCCAAGGGCTATGCAGTTGGCTGATGTCCAGGCTGACGAATCATGACACGCTCTGATCGTGCCTGGTGATCTTGAAAGGCAGCATCTTGCAGCCTTACGCTTGCCTGACGATCTATAGCGTTGTGTAGGGCGTAGTGCGAACGACACAGCGCGACGAGCGTCTCCTTCATCGTGTGGCGCGGTTTGGAGATATTCTCTTGAGAGGTGAGCCTTTTCTTCTGCTTGTGGGTGCTTGCAGCTATGTATCCAGCATAGTCTGCTCACATCCGGAAGCTGGGCCTCAGCCTATCCGCAGAGCAATATTCTGTTGCGATATTCTGAGATAGTCCGGGATTGCAGTTTCAGCTACTTTCCGAGAGTCGCTTTACGCAAGCTAGGTAGAACTTCGAGCCGCTTCGGCCAAGTGAGAGGCCTTTGGGAACATGGACGCTGGGCAGAGGGCACTCCAAGGGGAGGGGTGCGCGCACGCGCCGGCCAGCCGCGCCAAGCACGCCTCTGGACGCTAGAAGAGGCACTGTCGTTCTCAGTTGGCTCGTTTCTTGCGCAGAGCTTTCGGACAGAAGCCTGCGATGGCGGACACCTCCACCAAGGGGCGCATCCGCAATGAGCTCAACACGGCCAAGTTCTCGTGGTTCCATCTCAAGGCCATTCTGGTCTCCGGCGTTGGGTAAGCTCAATGCTCGCGTGAAAAACCGGTATGTCTGGAGTTAACAAGGGCTTCATAATACGTAGCGTGCATACATACAAGCGGATTTTTGACTACCAGGGTTTAGGCCTGGACAGTATTGATGTAGGCAGATGTCAGGGACATTCCGCTGTACACAGACGCCAATGTGAGCATGCATATGCCTGGCTGGTCAATGTCTTTCTCTGCTTACAGATGCTGTGCATGTACGCAGTCTGACCGCCTGTATGTCCTGCGCAGATTCTACACCGACGCCTATGATCTGTTCGTCATCGGTATTGCCAAGCCCATGATTGCTGTCGTGTACTTTCCCCAGCTCAACGGAAAGCTTGCCAAGACAGACGACCTGTGGATTACCGGAGTGGCCCTTGTGGGAACCCTCTGTGGTCAGGTAAAGCCTCTCAAGACTGCAATATCCTTCCATTAGGGACCTTTGCCGCAAGAGGTCCTTAGTGACAGGTATGAAGCCAGAGTGTGCGATGGAATTACGGGCCTAGCACAGTCACAGGTGCATCTCCTGCAACCGGAAAGCACGCTATTTGGGGCATGCATGTACTGAGCATCTGCAAGGACGATCCTGTGCTTCGAGCGCTTGAGTGCCGGAGTCAGCTTGTGGGCGAACGTAGCCCTGACCACCACTTCTATGCCTTGCTGGATAGTGTGCAGTAGCCAGAGCAGGCATGCCGGCTGCTGGCATGCCTCTGCTCAAGCACTGTAGCTGATACCCGAGACTCATCAGGCGTGTTACCTGCAGGTGACTTTTGGAATCTGCGGTGACTACCTGGGCAGGAAGAAGATCTACCTGGTGACCCTCATTCTCATGATTGCCTGCACCATCGGCCAGTGCTTTGCGGCCACCCCCTTCAAGGGCATCGGGTGAGCCCCTCTCTCGCCTGTCAATTGCTCTTATACTATTCCCTCCTTTCTGCAATGTGCATGGCAAAGCACCTGCTGCGTTGATACCTAATGAAGTCGTCGCAAATAGTGTCCACAGTGAGCCGCATTGCATCTCTGCCTCTGCTGCGAGCACATATTTGCGTTTGTCCGTTCCCTGATTCTGGCACTAATGCATGAGGACAGGCCCTATACTTATTGCTGCACCTCTCGTCATACTGATACTTGCTGCGGGTTCATCTTCAGAACCATCGGCCAGCTGTACATCTGGCGTTTCCTCCCGGGATTTGGCATTGCTTACACCTTGTCAGCCATCCTGACAACGTCACATTCCTGAAGAGTTTGTCACGTGTGCAGGATCATCGGCCAGCTGTGCATCTGGCGTTTCTTCCTTGGATTCGGCATTGGCGGTGACTACCCTCTGTCCGCCACCATCGCCTCCGAGTACGCCACCACCAAGTGGCGCGGCGCCTTTGTAGGCTCCGTGTTTGCCATGCAGGTACTACTTGTCTCCCTTCTCTTTGAGCTTTAATAAAACTCATAGACGCCCTGTCGAGGTCTGGGGCGTGATTTAGGAATGCCTCATGCTGGAGTACTTGGCCTCCTGCACAATGCACACCATGAGGTGCAATTGAAAGTGCACCCCTCAAATTCACACCTCAGGCACCTCTCTTTGAGCTATCCACAGCTCTCACCAGATCACATGTCCAGTGTCATGTCATGTCAGGTTGATCCCAATCTCACTGCAGTGCACAGCAGAGCCACTGTCCTGTTGAGTCATACCCAAACTCATGGGGATGGTTCAGAGAAGTATGCTCATGCCCCAGTAGATGAGCATGTCTGTTGTAAGCCTGGGCACCATGTTGAGCTGACAGACGGGCTTCTCAACCTGCAGGGTGTCGGAATCCTGTCAGCGGCCATCGTGTCCCTGGTCACCCTCTCATGCTTCCACCACTCCATCGTCACTTATGGTGAGGCCCCTCTCGCGCCTCCTTAGGCTCTGCTGCAGTCCCCACGTTGCCCATCTGAGCTGAGCCTCTCTCAGCGCTACCCCGCACACCTAGCATGCGCCAAGCATTCCAACACACTGTGCCATCATGTGATTTGAGCCTCTCACAGCTGCAGCTCCTCGCCCTGACATCTGTCAGAGGATCTGAGCATGCAGTGCGGTAATGTGGCACACGTCACTTTTGCTAATATCGCGCTCTTTCTCCCCGAGCGCTACCGCACACCAATCCTGTGTTGACCATTCTGGCACACTGTCCATTCTCTAGTATGAGCCTATAACATCTGTCAGCGGGTCCAACCATGGGGCGCACTGATGTGGCGCTCATAACGTGCGCTAATGTGGCGCTCTTTCCCTGTGCAGACATCAACTACCTGGACTACGTGTGGCGCATCATCATCGGATTCGGCGCCCTCCCTTGCGTTGCTACCATCTACCTGCGCTCTACCCTGCCCGAGACCCCCCGCTACACCACTGACGTGAGCCCTCACTCTCCCATTCGATGCGCCCTGGATCCTCCCCGCAAAAGACTATCATCTGTCCTTCATGCCTTTTTGAGACGGAAAGCCAGCTACTGGAGCTGAAGGGGAGCATCTTTCAGCTGGGGGAAGATTGACCATCCAGTGCCTCTTTCCTAGGTCCGGTGCAGTCATACCATCATATAGTGTGAGAGAGTGTCCTGGAGGCCAGTGCTGAACAGGTGGAGTGCAGTGATACCAAGGCGCTGCGCAATGTGACGCTGTCAATAACAAAAGAGCCCAGTGCTGATCCATGAATTGCCTGAACAGGTGGAGTGCAACGACACCAAGGCGCTGCGCAACGTGACGGCCGTGAAGAACAACGACTCCAAGTTTGTGGAGGAGTACACCGAGCCGCAGCAGATGGACCGCATCAGTATGAAGAAGCTCAACCACTACCTGACCTACCCCAGCATCCTGCGCAACAGGTGACTCATCCACCCATGCTGCCTGCTCCAATCTTAGCTTGACTCGGCTTGCCCAGCGCAAATAGTAATTTCCGACCACTGGCTGGCCGACCTCAGCATGCTGCGCAGCATGTGACTCGTTTACCCCTCTGTTTGCACCACCCTCTGAAAACCAACATGTGCTAGCCTGCCCTGTACACTGCAATGAGAAGAACCAGGGGATCTCACTCGCGAGATGTCTATAGGCGTTGGTACGCCGAGGATGTGCTGCATTGCTACTACGCTCTAGGTCTGTCTTGCTTCTGCTGTTGTGGGCAAGGTGCTCTCAGTATGCTGAGGTATCTGGCTGGACAATTGGTGATGACTGGTGTGCACTGCTGCAGGAACTTCTGGGTGCTCATTGGAACTGCCTCCACCTGGTTCCTGCTGGACATTGCCTTCTACTCCCAGAACCTCTTCCTGCCCAACATCCTGGAGGGCATCGGCTACAACCCCAAGATCAACCTGCCCGCCTCCAAGTGCGTCAAGACCAAGACCTGCCCCCACTACAACCTCCCCGTGAGTCCACCCTCCCCCTCAATTCACCCACCTTCACCCTTGTGCAACACAAAGTGTGCCTCCAAGTTCATCCCTCCTCCAAAAGCCCAGTCTCACATCAGCATGACATGTATTGTGCTCCAGTGCTGCTGCCAGCCTTGAGAAGGCTTCCTGTGCTTCTGTGGGTGCATTCTTTGTCTCTGCTGTGTACCTGTCTCCACTGCAGGCCCCAGCATCCCGGCAGCAGGGTCTGCAACTCTTGTGACAGGAGCTGACTTCAAAACGACAGCTACATTACAAGCCTGTGGAAGTTGAAGGGGTGGGGTGTGCCTAATACAGAGTGCCATTTCAGTTGATAAAGCCTTAGTGTGATTCTCTGACAGCAGATCCCTCCCAATGGCCCACAGTATGACTGCCGCGGCGCCTGCGCTGTCAGCGTCTTTGACAAGATGTACAAGACCGCCGCCGGAAACGCCATCACCGCCTGCCTGGGTACCGTGCCCGGATACTGGTTCACCGTCGCCTTTGTGGACAGCATCGGACGTGTACCCATCCAGTTCATGGGTGAGTGACTCCTAACTTCATGTATCAAGCACTTGTCCTGTACCAGAACATGTACGCGGCTGTCGTGCACTCCTTCCTGTGCTCGCATTCAGCTAAAATCTGCTACATGGCCGCATCCCAAAGTAGAAGCAGACCCCGTATTGCGTTCTTGAGCAAGACCGGCCGTGTTGCCTTGTCATGGGTAAGGGCAGAGTCATGACCTGTGTCGGAAGAGTGGCATCTTGGATTTGCCTGCCTCCATGCCATGTCTTTGTTGCTAGCGGACCGGTCGATGCGGCAATGACGGGGCGATGACGTGACGGTGACTGATTGCAGGCTTCGGCATCATGACCACCATCATGATCATCCTGGCCTGCGGCTTCTACCAGATCCTGCACGTCTCCGTCTGGCTCTTCATCGTCATGTATGCCCTGGTATGAATTCCACCTCTCATTCCTTCCGGATGAATACGCCCGCTTATCACCCTGTCCTGCTGCACTCTGCAAATACCTGTTCCCCCTATCAGGACGCTGCACTTGGCACACCCCTGCATTTCTGTGCAACGCCGAGGCTCTGTCGTGTCATTCCTTGTGAGAACGCTGTCGTGAGGGCGTTCAAGCCAAGACCTGGACCTCATTGCATCATGAAGCACCGGGCAAGCCTTTGGGATGGGCACGTGCTTGGGTAGCGTCCATGTAAGGCAGCTAAATGTCTGGCACGCCCCTGCAGACCTTCTTCTTCGCCAACTTTGGCCCCAACGCAACCACCTTCATCACCCCTGTGGAGCTCTTTACCACCAAGTACCGCTCATCCATGCACGGAATCTCCGCCGCCTCAGGTGATCATGACTGACCTTGCGGACCATCCTTCCCACCGCATGCCTCCCCACCGCAGCTAATGCAGAAGGCTGCATCATAAACAACACATGCTTGCGCATCTGAGTCATGCTACGCAAGAGCATGCTGACGCAGAGTGGTGCTGTCACCACCACAATGCCTGTGTGGTAGACTCCAGCTTTGTGCAAGATTAATCAGACTCATCTCTATCCTCATTTCGCTACATTCATGTTACAGGCAAGGCCGGTGCTATTGTGGGCGCCTTTGGATTTGGTGAGATGGTGCTGACAGCTGGAATCCCCGTCACCCTGGGCGTCCTGGCCATCACCAACTTCCTTGGTGAGCCTAAAAGTCATTCCCTCTAAATCTAATACCAACATATGTCCCCTGCAAATGGCATATGCGGCTCACATGACTCAGAAGTATGTGGTCAAGTATGGTACTCAGAGGGACGTCAGAAGTGCTCCTCTGGAGGGGGTCGTCGCAGCCACTGCTGAATGCCGCGCAAGGGCAGGATCAGAAAATGACTCCTTACTGTGTGACCACAGAATGGCCGGGGCCTATTGGGAAATACTGGGCATGCATGCTTGCTCATTGTGTGTGTTATGCACGTGCAGGCCTGTGCTGCACAGTCTTTGTGCCTGAGACCAAGCGCATCGACCTGGACGAGGCCGCTCTGCACTCCAAGTCCATGTTCGGTCACTTCATGGACCGCTGCGGCATCCACCAGGTACTGTTTCGTATCAAGTATCACAAAATCTGCCCGCGCACGTGTGCCTCATCAGTGCATCACTCTTTGGTCTCAGGACTGGTGGGTTTCAGTGCCACAGTCTGTGCGTGCTGACGCCAGACTTGTTTTTTGTTTTGCTGCAGCACAGGTCTCATCTGCTTGGTAATCAACAGTGAGTGAGTGCGCTCTAGGTGCACAGTCTGCAATTTTCAAAGATGCATTTTCTTTGTCAGACACCCACAACATTCACAGCATCACATAGGCGACAGAGCGCCAGAGCAGGTTGACAGAGCCTGTCTTACATTGCCAAGAGCAGGATTGCGCCAGATAGCGCTGACGTGTTTGGGTGTGGCGCAGGTTAACCCTGCTCTGGAGGACGCTGAGTACAAGAACGCCAACGGCAACAACCAGGTCAACCCCGGAAAGGCTGACATGGCCGACCACACCCCTGCCACAACAGGCGCCAACAAGGTCTGAGTTTGAAGGGTCAGCCGAGCAGCCGCCAGCAAGCACTGATCAAGTATCACCGGAGAAAGTATGTATCATAAAGTCACCTGAAGTGGAGTACAGCTGCACACAAGCATGTTGAGGCTGCAATCCTGTCTTCGGATGGTGACCGTGCAACCTTCCATCTTAAGCAAGCAAGTACTGGGGGGCAGAGGGTTCTGCTATGACTGCACGCATTGAATAAGCGGCGAAGCGCGCACGTATCTGAAGTCAACTCAAGAGCGCACTGGAGATGCAGCCGACATGGAGAGATTATCTTTGCTGGTCCCTAGGACTGTGTGTGACACCTTCAACCGCTCTACAGAAAGCATCTTACCCGCTTGCACTAGAGCAGCGTTGACAGTTGACGGTCACCCCTTGACACACCCATGCAGCTTCAGGTTCTGGGTTTTATCTAGGCCCTCCCTTGTGAGACAGCAGCAAAAGCCTAGCCTTTGAGGCTAGCCTCATGCACTGTCCAGCAGGGTGCGAAGGGAACGGTTAGAAGTGATGCCGTGCAGTACTGAAGAGAAGTTGCAGATTTTGCATCTCGCGTGTTGAGTGGCCCTCATTTGTAGGCCTTCCGCGAGCGTTGACGTGCATTGTTATACCTCGCCAGCACTCCGTATATATTTTGCGTACATAGCGCTATGCATGTGCAGTCCTTTAGTGGACGGGTCCTGTACATATTGGCCGACCCTGAGCAGCTTCTATGAGCGCTATAACTGAAGTCTGCTCTACATGCATCCATGACACGGCAACAGCTGCCACAAGTATTTTTGTGCGACGTCATTGCAATTGCAATTGGTGTAGGGGCCTGTGTGTTTGCAAAGGTCAGTAGCGCAGCCAATTTACAGTGCCATCGAGATTGGGATGTCATGTAAAGTGTCTTGGTCATTAACATGAAGGCGGTCGCACAGACATGAGTGTATGTTTGAAAGGCACATTACAGTACACACTGCAACCTTCATCCATCTGCCAATGTCACAAGCATATGGAAGGTGCATTCCTGGCCTGCAGCTGCAAAGGAATACCAGGTCTTCTCTCACGATTCTCAATGAGGTGACACTCAAGCTTGTTCAGGTTACTGAAAACACAGATCTGACACACTGGTACTTCATACATCAGGGCATATCGCAAGTTCATAAGATGCTGTCTGCATTGCATACGACATACAAAGCCTGTTCATACATACATGCATGCACCCCTTTATTCATATGCCTCAATGCCCAGATTGCAGGGCCAGAAAAGAAAACAGCAAGGCAGCTTTGCTGGCTTGGGGAGAAATAAGGGCTTCATGTTGTACAGGGAGTATTTTCTCAGCCAGCTATCTGCAGTCCGCTGGCACCAATGCCTATAAATCTAAGTGCTCGTTTGCATATTGTGCTTATAGCAGACAACCTGGCAGCTCTTGGCAACACCAGACTGCTATGTGGTTAGTCTGGGCGACCGTGTTGTGCCTGGCACTCTCAGTCGCGCTTTCACTGCTTGGGCATGATGTCATGTGGCCGTCGTGGCTCCACTGCTGTGTCTGGCACTTTCACTCGGGCTCTCGCCGCTTGTGCAGCAGCTCTGCTCGCTGAGCATTTGGGCTGGCCGTCACAGAGAGGACAGTCCACGCACACACATAAGCAGTCCTTGGCAGTGCAGATATTTGCAACAGAGCTAGGCTGGCAGCATGGTAGTCTCTGGCATTGCATCCAGCGTGTAGCTCGACTTGCTGCAATTTACTGGGTACGCTGTGCACGCTGCGCGCTTACGCTGACCGCCGCCAGAGATAGGTCACATTGCACCTGTGCCCTACCGGGCAGCAGTGCTGGATCTGACGTTTCAGTCAGCCTCTTATCGCTAACATGCTCCAGCTGCAGCAATCGCGCATGCTCTGCGCGCTTTGCGCCTGCGCCAGCTGCCACTGAGAGTTGAGTCATAGCAGGCACGTGACCAGCTCCTGGCCACAGCGACATGTGGCATGTGGCTGATCTGGCGGCTTTTTGGATATTGCCAATTTAGCCATTTTCCCGCTGTTCCAGCTGCATTTCTTGTGCCTGCTTTGTGCGCTCTGCCTTATGGCAGCTGTTGCTATGAGGTGACTCACAGCGCAAAGCGCGTCTTGGCAATATGCGCATGTGGCTGGCTTTGCGGCTTTGTGGAGACCGGCGTTTCAGCCAGTCTCTGGCTGTCTCTGCTGCGATTCTAGTGCGCCAGCGCGCCTGCGCTGGCCATGCTGGGTGGTGACTCAAAGCGCGCATGTGACCAGCTCTGGGCAACAGTACGCATGTGGCTGGCCTGGCGGCTTTGTGGAGACCGGCCTTTCAGCCAGCCTTGCGCCGTTTCTGCTGCAGTTCTTGTGTGCGCTACGCGCTGCGCCTGAGGGCAGCTGCTACTGAGAGGCTAGTCACAGCGCGCATGTGACCAGGCGGGTGGCGTTGCGGGTGACGTTGCGCAGCCTGGCGTTCCAACCCACCCTGCGCTGCGCCTGCTGCGCGTGCTGCGCATGCTGAGCGGCCTCCTCATCCCAGTCTGAGTCATCCACCTCCACCCAAGGGTCGTCTGGATCAGACTCAGAATCTGACTCTGATGCTATTTCTTCGTCTGACTCCGGCTCTGGCTCTGGCTCCGACTCCTGGACTGCCTCTGATACAGCTTCAGAGCGCTCTGACTTGGCTGCAGAGCCTCCACTCTTGCCAGGCAGCGAGGTCTCCGGCCTGCTGCGATCTGAGTATATACCGCCACCACTTGGCCCGCCGCTGTCTTCTGCAATCGCCAGAGCATGCTGTCAACCTCCGCCTCATCTTCCCAAGACAATAGTCATGTTCCTTGCACATATGAGAGAGAGAAACATTACATCTCTTCCAGCCACCTAGGGCTGATCAGATGCCCGACCCATGTCGGGGTTGGTGTCATGATATACGGCCAGACACTCTGTGACAAAGTTGGCCACCCCATGTAGGTCTGCCTGCTACATGAACTGAATCATCGTCCCAGCATGGTGCCCAAACAATCCAGGGTACCTATCACGAATGTGCTGCAAGCCTCGACACTCAAAGACAAGGTGGTATATGACAAGGCCCTTGCTGGACCCAGGGGATCTATGGAGACCTCAGCGCAGTGGACCTTTCTCTTGAACTTGCAATCAGGATGCCATTAGGATGCTGCTGTCTAGTCTTTGCTCACTCTGGATGGTACTAAAGCCCGCAGCTTTGGGTTGTCCTTGACATTGGTACAAAAGATATGGTCAGGCGGCACCCACGACCTTTGAATGCATCATCCTCTGAAGCAAGCAAGCGTGATGGGGACACCTGGAAGCTCATCACTTGTCTCCTCATCTGGTCCTGTGCTTTCTCCAGGAGCCCTCCTTGCAAGAATCTTCCTGGTCTCTCGCTCACCTGTGTAAGAGGCCCTCTCACATGACTTGTCAGACAAGCAGGATGGTGCACCAACCTTTCACCCACTCATTCACAGGGCTGCTGGCATCTCATCTCGGGCAGTTCCCTAGGGTAACAGATCCAAAACTATGCCAGGGAGATTGTCAAGATCAGATTGTATTACGTCTCTTCCAGCCCCACCAGGCTGATCAGATGCATGTCATGCTCAAGGGGCCTGCCAGACTGCGCCAGTGCTTACAGCATTGGTGCGCAGAAGGTCGTGATCGGGCATACCCCAGGCGTGGTAGGCAGGAGGCAGCTGGGCAGCCTTCTGCCCGGGTGGGCTGCCCTGGGCCAGGCTGTTCAGGGCCCTAGACCTGCGCGCCGCTGCGTAGGGGTCCGGCCGGCGCCTCCTCATGCGCTCCCCTGCGTCATATGCTGTAATAATCTGAGTGACATGCATGCTTGACATGTGCTGCAACACCTGTCAGAGTGACTCATGTGCTGTGTTTCTATCCACGGCATCTTGCTACTACCCGGTATTTATTCAATACCACCCTATATGGAGCATAGTCATCGCGCATAACTACGTACTGAGCTTACTGCACATGCTGTCCATTACATTAGCAGCCTCCAATGCCACCATGTAACTCAAAGCACTTCATGCAGCTCTCATATGATGTGCTCAGAAGACGTACTCAAGCTGACATATCAGACGCAAGCGACCCTGCCGAAAGGATGCCTGGGAGTTGTTGCATAGAGCCTTTCAGGCATTCAGATGAGCCAAATTTCTGTACGAGTGACTGCTCAGCACGCTCTGAGAAAGCTGGTCAACCAGATATGAGCAGCACATCCTGTACGGTTGACTGCCCAATCCGGCTTCAGAAAGCTAGGCAGGAGGGAATGCCTGCCTGGGCTTGTGGGCGGGCTCTCCATGACTGCACGGTGCCTGGAAGCCGGCGTGCTGGGGGGGTCCCTGGCGGCGGGGGGTCCCGCTGAGCCGGGGGGTCCCGCTGAGCTGGCAGAGGCGGGGGGCGTGGCGGAAGCAATGGGCCCCTCGCTCAGCTGGGAGGTGTCGCTGCTGCGGTGCTGCCTGGGCTTGCTTGCGGCCGCAGCTGCACTGGCAGGCATGTTTTCCTCATCCTCCTCCTCCTCAACCACATCTGCGGCAATGGGACATGTGAGTGGCGGTTGACAGTGTACTGGGTTCAGGACATGTTGGCTATCATGTTCAGGGCGGAGGGAGTAGGTGGCCAGGTCTGCCTCCTAGAGCACGTCCTTTTCTGGCTAGAGGGCCATGACAGAACCACCAAGGATGGGATCGCATAGCGAACAGAGGGGCATTCTCTGATGTCCTCTGGCAGGAGAGTGCCCTCACACATGTCCTGCAAGGGACCTTAGCAGGCATGCATACTAAGCTTCCCATGCAATGACAGCAAGCTTCGGAACCAGGCTGCTCAGAGGAGCCATGCTGAGAGTGTTAGGGGATTACCGTGCTCCCATGGTGGCAGGGGGGGCATGCCTAGGCGGACCCGCGCTTCCACCCAATCCGGATCGCGCAGCAGGTAGTTGCACTGAGAGACCACTAACCTGCAGCAGCCAGGCCCTATGTCAGTAGACCAGGTCAGCATCTGCCTCCTCATCCACCATGATATCCATCCGTGATCCCGTCCAGTCTTGACTGTGAATGCAAACGCCATCATGACTGGCGACAGCCTAAGTCTCCTTAGAGCTATCACAGTGTGCCAGGATGCATGAAGGCAAGGTAGCACATCTCTGTACGACTTCAATGACGCCTATAAACATGTCTGCCCATGAGCAGTGGCATGCCCATGCAATTAGCTTCCCGACTGAGCACAACCGATAGCGAATCAGGATGAGCGCTGCCGTTGCTTTGCAACCCTCAATTAATTTCATGGTTCGCCGCACATGAGCCACTGGTAGACTGAGGAGGGAGAGAGGGTAAACTCACGGGTGCCAGTGCTCCAGCAGCTGCTCGATGAGCAGAGGCATGCCCATGGCTGTCAGCCGCCCCACTGACGTGTCATGACAACGCAGCTGGGCAATGGTACACCTGAGACTCGCCAGCACGGCGCTCCGCCTGCAGCACATGCATAAAGGCCATCAGCACACGTCCCGCCTTGCACAACTCTCAATAGATCTCACACTTGTCAGCGCCGCAGCTATGCGATGGACGTGCTAGCACAGCACTTCGCGTACAGTCTATGCATGAGGGTCATGTGCAGCCGTTCCACTTGCGAGATATGTCGATGCAGCTGGCTCTTCTGAACACCAAAGGCCGCCTGTGCAGCTTGTGGGCTTAGTTATGCACGCATCAACCACTACAGTCATGATGATGTCATGCTGACGACATGCACCTACACACATTGTGTGTCGAGAGAACGAGATGAGGGGAGGCTTTGGGCTTTGAGGGGTGCTGGGCTGGGGCAGTCTTTACCTGTCTCCGTACTCCATGGCAAGCACGCCCCTGTTGTACAGCAGCTTGCAGAGGGTGCGCAGGTCCTGGGCCCGAAGACTGCACAGCGGGCAAAGCACGAGCCTCAGCACAGCATGCCAAAAGCTGCATCCTAAACTCCGGCATTTACGAGCAATTTTGGGAAAATACGAGAAGTGATCCACAATACTCTCACAAGCTTTATATTGTTCAGCAGGCTGCAGAGACAGGTGCTTCAAGCAAGCCCTCAGCTGTGCGTCAGCAAGCGCCAAAGCGCAAACATCCGGAAAATTTTCTTTGATGTGCCAGCGCAAGCGCAGTCAGAACTCCAGGGGTCACAGCATATGGTGCGCAACAGGCTGAAACTAATCAGGTTGTATCGCCAAATCCTGGAGCCCTGAGCCCAAAACCCTAGAGTCAGGGATCTCTTAGAGGAGTAGGGCACACCTGAACTGGGTCTCTAGGGGCTCTGTGTCCAGATCAGGCAACTGATTCGCCCTGGCCACTAGAGCCTCCATCTCAGCCTGTTTCATCTCGTACTCCATGAAACGCTCTTCAGTAATCTCCCAAATTGGCTCAGCAGGCGCAAAGGCCAGCTCGGCACTGGATCCTGCATCCAGCAGGGCTATCACCATACAGCTTGATTCAACTGAAATAGCAGCTGATTCCTCAAGAGCCAGTCAATGACAGATGAGAGGGCCTTATTGACATGCAAGCAAATGTTCACTGCAGGCAGCTTGCCGGAGAAGCTATTGGGGTGTGGTGCATGCGCCGAAGACTCGTTCCCTGGCAAGTCCCAATGATCTCCCTCTGATCAGTGTAGGTGGTGTTCACAGGCGAAGACATAGTTGGGAGCCCTAATGTGCTGCTACACTGTAGAAACACCCGAAGGCTCCGGACACAGACCCTCGTTCCAGGGCAGTGGGTAGCTGGATAGGCTCAAATTCTGAGATGGTCACTATTGACTGCAGACGCATTGCAAGTGACTCACCCGGTGTTGCAGCAGCCCAATCTGGCAAGGTCACATCGTCAGACTGGCTTTCATATCCCGCGCGCCTGCTCCTGTCACTCTCAATCTCTCCTGATTCCCTGTCCTCTGCTGCCTTGCCTGCACGCGCAGCCGCAGACCCTCCAGGCCTTGAAGTATGAGCCTGCTTGCTTGCCACCTCATGCTGATCAGCTCCAAAGGCAGCCTGTGCAGCTGCAGCGGCTTGCTGGGCCTCTGCTGGGCCCTGCCTGCTATCATCCCAGATCTGGCTGGGCTTGGAAAGCTGCTGCATGCTCACAGTCTGTGCAGCGCTTGCGCGAGGGCCCTCTGCTGCTGTCACCCTGGCTTCTGCTGCGCTGTGCGGCTGCTCGCCTGCCGCCTGGGACTGCTCATGGTGAGCTGGGCTTGGCTTGGACGGCTGCTGCATGCTGGCCAGCTTGGCTGCGCCTGCCTGCAGGTCCTCAGCTGCTGTCACCCTTGCTTCTGCTACTGCCTTGGACTGCTCATCAACCACTGGCGTGGGCTGCTGCTGTGTGCTGGCAGCTTGCGCAGCGCCTGCTTGCGGGGGCTCAGCTGATATCATCCCGGGATCTGCTGTGCTGTGCGGGGTGGCTGCGTCTGGGCCGGGCTGCTCGACAATGGCGGGCTGCCATCCGGGCAGCTGGGCATCTTGGGCAGTTGGGGCAGACTGTGGCTCAATGCTGTCCACAGAAGCCTCTCCGGGCTGTGCACTTGTGGGCGAGTCAGCTCGAACCCGTTTAGGCGCCGGAGATGCTGCTGTGCTGGCGGCCGGTGAATGACTGGGGTCATTCTCATTTGAGGCAGGCTCGGGCAGGGGCTCGCTCAGAACCTGCGGGAACATGCAGTCTTAGCATACTGGCAAAGCTTCCTCTCGTCTGATGGGCACTTGCTGCAGTGAAGGGACATCAGTAACACACGCGCTGACAGACACAGGGCCGTCCAAAACCTTCAAGTTGGCCCTTACACCTCAACAGGCGTTACAGCAGCCTCAGCACACCCAACTCAGTTTCTATACAGCGATGGCAGGTCTACCCTGGCGTTCTGCCATTATTGCCATGCACTGTCGTCAACGTGCTGGCAACATGACAGACATTTGACCAGTGCTGGACACTACATGCTCAGATGTGGGCATGGGCATTGCCTGCTGCACCCTATGGTCTGCCTCTCTACAGCGGTGTTCAGGATGCAGCTGGGAATGTACAGGCAAGAGCTTATCTCTTACCTGTGCGGTTCGCTTGGGGTTGCGGCGTGGTGGGGCACTGGGGAAGCTGCGCGAGATCGGCCTCTGGGCACTAGCAAGCCTCGATCTCCTTGTGCCGGACATTTCTCACCGCCCAGGCCTTCACAGCCTCGTCGCCTCTGCGAGGCAAAAATCGCATCATGATTCTGAAGAACTGTGCGATCGGAAACAGCTCTACCTGCCCACGAAGAAGCTGATTCGATGTCAACACCGTTGCAAGTACTCTCAAGACGCTGGACAACTATTTGCATTCCGCAAGGCATTCTTGCATCGTGTTCTGCATTCACAAATAGCCTGTGGCCCTAGGATCAACACTTTCCCGCTGGGATCTGCCCACCCCTCAAAAGGTTGACCTTGTTTATATACATTTGTCCGGGCTATAGATATTGCGCGACTACACAATATTGAGAAGGTAGTACTGATAGACATCATGCAAACAGATATGCGCTCTCGGACGTATGGGATGGCAATTGGGTTTCATCGGACTTCATGATCACCCCTAATTCATCATCAGCTGCTGATGTAACGCACCTCTGGACGCGAAGGGGTGCATATGGCTTTATTGCTGCTCCGCTTTTGCGTCTTCAGCCGTTGCATAGGAATTGGCCTTTGAAGTCGGGAAGACAGGACACCTGGTGAAGCTGATGGGCATTTCGGTCACTTTGGGCAGCTGTTTTCCGACATCCATTGCTTGTAGTCTCGGCTTCTCATGGCGTAAGTCAGCTGTTCTATGCAATAGTGGGCGGTAGACTACACGCAAATCAGCCCTCCAACGATACAGCGCGTGGCAGGTGCGCCCTCTCATGGCAGACGTTATGGCGCCACGCCTTTTAGGCATGAAGTGCAGTGCCGGGCGCCAGGATATAAGCCGCCTCAACGCTTAGAACTGGGCAAAGGCTGCGTAATCAGTGCTTGCGAGACCCTGTATATGCGGCCCTCTTCTGACTTGTCGCTCATCTGTCCGGTGCATCGATTTTGGGACGAAACAGAAGGCTCGCCTGCAGGGTCCCTGGAGTAAGTGTGCCACTGCATCGTTGCCCATCATGGACATGGAGCAGGTCAGCCCGGACAAGGTCCAGCAAGAGTACCGCGACACTGGCGAAGCGAAAGGTGAGTCTGCGCTAAGGCATCGTCCGTGGTATCAATGGCTGTCAGGCTTGAAAGCCTGCGGCGGACAGTCCTGTGCATCCAACATCTCTATAGCAGTCTCTGCTGCCGCTTTAAAAATGGTTCGGGATAGGAAGTCATGCCGGCTATATTTGGGGATGCATGTGTCATGATACTCGTTATGCCTACCAGTCATCTGTAGCCCATCGGCCCTTTTGCAGTCCTGTGGTGAGCTTTTTAAGCAATGAAGCCGACGCCCGTGTCCCTCAGTCGCTGTCGTGACTTGTGCAGCAACTCCACAGCCAACATCGCGTGTCCCAACCATAGCTTTTCTACCGCCTCCTGCCCTTTACAATTCCGTGGTGAGTCAGCGCTTTCCAACTCCTTCGGATACTTTACCAAGGACCCTGTTCTAAGGGCCATCGGGCATGTCAAAGACATGTTGAGGCATTGAGCTGTTCAACACGAGTTGTGCTGTGTTGCACATGAAACATGCTGAGCAGTATGGCGTGCATGCAGATTAAGATGGGGGAGCACAAAGCAGAAACACCTTGGTGAGTCTCATTGGCAGCCTATGCAGCGTTCATATGTCATCTATAGGCGCTTTCAGCAGGTCCCGTGAATGATAATATCATGCTCTACGTTTCATAAAACCCGCCTCAGCAGTGCCGTGCCTGCCTTGCGTCGGAATCATGGGTGGGAGGTACCACAAGACACCTCAGGGTGCCTGCATGCCTCCCTTTCTGGAGTGATGGGCCTCTGTAGAGACGCTTGCTGAGAGTTCCTGGCAGCGAAGACACTCTAGCGCAGGCAGTTTGCAAAGCCCCGATCCAGTGCCTATGGATCCGCTGGAGATGATTCATCAGTATGATTTTACCTAGACGAAGCCTTCCACTGTCATTGCAGGTGGAAGACCTTTCTGCTAGGTATCCTTGCCGGAGTGTATATGTCCTTCGCTGGTGCACTTAGCTACACAGTGGCTGGAGAGGTCAACGATGTGAGCCCCTTCCAGATGCCTGACCCTGGGAGAGGGTTTCCTCACCCTGTGCTCCAGCTCTAAGCATGTAGCTGCATCACACTGGGAAAAGGGGGAGCAGCACCCCATGCATGCCCATTTCACTGTGGCGGAGTTCACTATTACATTTGTGCTGAAGCCCGCCTCTCCTTCCATCTGATCAAGCAGCCAAAGACACTTGCTAGGGTACAGAGGGGGTTTGCCTTTGCAGGTCTTAAAGTGACAGTGTTGTATGCAGATTAGGCATGCTAATCCGGGAGTACAGAGAGTGCTGTTTGGAGCATTTGGAGTCCCGTTCGGACTGGCGCTAATTATCATCTGCGGCGCTGACCTTTTTACAGCCAACACATGCTTCATGACTGCTGCGTTTTTCGAAGTGCGCCATCTTCTCTCTGTCAGGCCCTCAGTTTACTGCTGCATACTTACTCCTTATTGAAGGACCCCGGTCACATATCAATGGCCTGATTAGGCTGAATGCAAGTCATGCTGGCTGGGTTGCATCAGCTGTCAATGATGGTCCACATCAACAAAGCTGAGGCAAGGAGCTTTCATGCTGCTGTCCTCACTGCTGTGCAACCTTGGGCAGCATTTGGTGTCCATACTGCAGCGGCTGTTTCGGGGCTGTTGTGAGGCTTGCAACTGACCGGGTGGATGCTCTTGCTCCAGGGGAAGGTGAAGTCGTGGCAGCTCATCAAAAACTGGTAACGTCTCACCTCCTTCTTGCTGGCTCAAGCGTTCTTCGTACGGAGCCCTACAGTCTCAAGCTTCTGTGCATGATTGGCAATTCTGTATGTCATGCAGCCTGCATATCAGCATTGTGACCATACTGAGGCACTCCCTTGATAGCATGCGCATGCGCAATCATTTGTATGCCGAGCATATAGAGTCTCCTCAGATGCTAAGAAGCTGCAGCTCATGGGCAGACGTGCTTGCTGAAGCACTAGAGACAGCCAGTGATCATGCGGGTATAGTGCTCTCTAAAGCTTTGCGAGAAGCATGGAGACGCTGCACTGGCAGCACAGTGCAGGGGACATATTGAGCAGACGTCTGGTGTTGGTGCAGGGTAGCGGCGTTTCTGGGCAATCTGGCGGGCGCTCTTTTCATTGTCTGGCTTGTGGACAGGACACTGCTGTTCCGGGAGGAGACTCAGGATCCCTCGTTCTCAGGTGTGATCTGGTACATGTCTGGCAGCCCTTTACCTTTGAGCACCATGCTGCTGTCTCAGAGAAGTGCTTTCTTGAAGACGTGAAAGCATTATGGGGTGCAGATAGAGGCAAAATCTCTAATTAAGTATGCATGAACATCTTCTTGTGGTGAAACTCACATGATCAATATGCTAATGAAATATACACCCTGAGAGCTTGTGGGAAAGCTGATGCATGATGCGTCACAGCCTTCAGGGATCTGCAATGCGGAGTTGTAGCTGCTCGTGCCCAAAGATTGAGCGCGCTTCCTACATGCAGGGCAGGGATATGCCCAGGAGTCGGCTGTGGACAGGACATCAGCGCCCTGGGGTGCAATGGTAGTGAGAGGGCTTCTGGCCAATTGGCTGGTGAGTGCCCTCTAAATCAGCTTCCTATATATCTCGTAGCATTCTCTGTCAATCCGGTAGAAGCTTCCCCAACTATGCAGCTTTAGGCTTGAGATACTCTGCGCGCTTGTGTTGCATGGAATGGGAGGTATGTAAGTCATGAAAGCAACTCAATTCAGAGTACCAACTGTTCGACATACATGAGCATATGACAAGATGTCAAGTCCATGCCTGAGAGCAGGGGTGGATGTGCAGATGAGTCTGGCGTATCTCCAGGCCATGGCAGCGCAGGACATCATCAGCAGAATTGTCGGAGTGTACCTCCCTGCCCTGGCTTTTGAGGCAATCGGTAACCTCTCCTGTCTCCATACAATTACGTTTACTCTCACTAAGTCACGTTTGCGGCCATCTTGACTATGGCTTCCCCATCGTCATACAGGGGGGCCCATCCTCTTCCAGCATCCCAATGACAAGATTTGCACCACTGGAGTGTCTGGGTGCTGCACTGAGTTTTGCAAAACTATAGGACATGGCGTTTCTGCACCCTAGGCTCATGAGCCTGGACACCTCTAGGCAAGCTGCCTGATACTTTCTGCTGACAAGAATATATGCCTGGTCATGCAGAGCTGAACCATGTGGTAGTGGACATGTTCCTGGTAAGCTCTGACCTTCAATCTTGCTCCCAGTCACATAAAGCTCCCTGGTCAAACGTACGGGGTGGCGCCTAGTTGGGGCAGTGCTTTTCCACCGGCAGTTGCTGTCCATCAAGACATTGAAATGGAACATACAATGGAACTGTGCCTGTGGTTCATGGAAAGCCCGTGTCTAAAACCTTGCCTGCGCCGGCATTAATATCAGCAGTCCACTGTTATATGATCACTGTCAGCCACTTGTGAGAGGCTCTATCTATGGTAGCCTGATGCCTAGCAGGCAGTGTCTCACAACTCAGGTTCTCCTCTGCCCCTGCAGGTTCCCTTTGGCATGTTGAACGGCGCTCCAGTCTCAGTGGGCCAGTACATAGTCCGCAACATGATTCCCGTCGCTATTGGAAACACCATCTCAGGTGCGACCCTTCTGCAAACTGAGCATGTCTGCTCTGAGAGTAAATGGCCCTCACTGGCCAGCGGCGTGTCTAGGCAGCGCTCGACTGTCAAATGCACTAAGGCAGCAGAAGATCTTTGTAAGGCACAATCATGCCATTATACTGTACCAACAGCAGCGTTGTCTGGGTTGTAAGGTACAGGTGCTGCTGGAAACCTGGCCAACCATGTGGCAATGATGGCTTCTCCTGTCCTGCAGGCTGTTTCTTTGTTGCTCTGCCATACTCTCTCCTGTTTGGCTCTCTGGGAGAGAAGGTCCAAGAGTGGTCTGGCAGAGCAATGCACGGGGACATCTTAGGCCGCCGCCACAAGAAGGTACCACTTCAATTCCTCTATACCCCAAATTCTTCTGTGTGTTTGCTCGCTGACAGGAAGTGAGACACGCGGAAAGAGAAAAGCTCTCAGCACAGACAAAGCATGCATGCAGTGCCCTGCACCTCATTACCACGAGACTGCCCTTAGCCCAGCCAAGCGTTCCAAGGCCCTTTGGCCCTGATGATAGCACTGACATGTGTTGACGTGTCCTCTTGCATCACATGGCTGAGGGGTGCAAGAGGCACAAACAGAGAGACATCTCTCCACAGGCTACCATGCTGCAGGACTGGCCAATGCCTGTTGAGAGTCAGCAGAGAGGGCAACATCAGAAATTTGTACAGGGCAGGGTACGATTCATGCATGTGAGAGGACTTTTAATGGAAGCAAGTACGTGTGACATGGTGTTGTGCAGGAGCAGGCGCAAGATGGCATTGCTGATGGAGAGCACAGAGATGGAGCCAACCAAGCCTAATGCTCGTACAAAGTCCACTTGTGAAAGGCACCAGCATAGGAATTCTTTTTAGGTATTTCCAACGCGCCAACCACATGCAATAGCAGCTGAGCTGATGCCTTGGCCTTTTCAGCCTCATTGAAACTACTTCCCGGCAAAGGGCTAGCCTCATGGCATGCTCATCAGGCGCCTCAAGACTTAGCAAAGTGCTCCATCTCTCCGAGAGTCAGGCAACTTTGGGTAAAGCTTCGGAAAGGCTTATGCAGCTGCCTTGCGGCTGTGAACAGATGCTCATGGCCATAGCAGCCTTCTACAAAATCAGCCAGTATGCAGCAATTGCTCGCTTTGCCAACCTGCCCGGGGCGGCCTTCTTCAGCGTGCGCAGTTGCCATGGTTGCAGAAAGCTTCTGTCCTTTTGCCATTTAGCGCTCTCTCATCGGGACATGGTCCTCGTACAATGGCTTCTTGGCTTTGTGATTGGGCAGCTGACAGGCGCTTCATCCATTGCAATCAGCATCTAGGCTAAGGCAACTGCAATTGCAGTTCACACAGGGCTCTGAGTTCTTCAGGGTCACAAGCCTTGTAGCAGGGAGAATAAGCTCCAAAGACGGCCATAATAGTCAGGTTGAATACATCGCTTGTGTGCCACATGAAATGATATAAGCTCCTGCTCATGTGCAGAATAAATATCTGCCAAAAGCAATAGTAGGAGCTACTTGGTAGATAATGATAGGCGCTTTTATTCGGCAATAAGGCACAGACCGTCAATGTTGTCAATGTATGCACCATTGAGCTGCCAAATTTAAGAGCATTCTTTGCTGCTACCAGGCACCTTCAAGCTGTATGCTTGCAAGCCATCCCACGCATGGCTGCGTTCCTGGTGGCAGCACATCTGAAACAGAAGGTTGGCCCGGAGAAACTCCGCCAGGGATCTGGACTAGCTATATCAGACAACACAATTTGTCCGGACTAGCTATATCAGAGAGAAACTTTTTGTTTCGTGAATGATGTACTTGATATTCTTGCATGGCCACGCACATGACAACTTCAGCTGGTCTGGCATTACGGCCCTAGCTTGAGCAGTTAACAAAACGGCGCTACTCACAGCGCATCTCGGCATAGGCTCAGATCAAGACTTTCTGAGATTGTAAGGTACTCTCAACAGCCAATCAAGCGCTGAGACCGGTGTGCTTTTCATGCAGCTTCGGGTGCTTGTCGCATTGTATGTTTACACTCATTTCCCCTGCGCAATGGCCCACTCTGCAAGGGTAGCTGCGCCAAACCCTGTGGCGCCTCCCGCCTTCTCATCCCATGCTGGGCCTGCAATGTCCACATGCGCCCACTCCACCTGCATTCAGCATCTTGCCTAAGCTCATCCAGTGCTTTCTGGTTTTGCCCTTGCATTTGGGTGTCTCCTAACTGTGAATACCATCAGGGCAAGTCTTCTCCCTCGATCTCACTATGCAGTTGTTGAGCTCAGGTGCCATGCTCGCGCTACATGGCGCCTGTTCCACTTGTTCTCTCCTTTTAGGCAGCGCACATTGAGATAATGACAGTGTGATAGGATGGTGGAGACACAGAGATCAGTCCCAAAGAGAGAAAATCAGTGTCCAGGGAAAGTGCTGCTGTCATGACGCCTTCAGCGGCTCTCATAGCTCTGCCAAGAGGGAAGAAGTGAGAATATCAGGAACGGGAGAGCTACCCTCTCATTCTTCACACACTTTTGAGAAAGGATGCACTGCTCATCTGGGGCGCAGTGTGTCGGGAAACAGCGCTGCTGTGATGGCTCAGGCGCAGAAGGGGTTGTTGAGAAATGAGATGCCGCACCTTGTCGGTGTCCACATACTTCTCCAGGAACAGCGCTGCGGTGATGGCGCCCCCCATGCGCCCCCCGGTGTTCTTCATGTCTGCGATGGGGCTCTTCATCTGCTCCCAATAGCTGTCCTCCATCGGCATCCGCCACAGCTTCTCGCCTGTGTGGTACACCGAAGCAGGTTGACGCTTCTAGTGACACAGCACGTGGAGGCAGACTGACGCTCACTGGGGCTTCTCAGCTGTTCCAAGGTTACAGCATCGCTCCAGGCACAATGCGAGGAATGTACACAGATGAGAGTGCTCAGCCAGAAAGATCCACAAGGCATGCGCTGCTTATCCAGCAGGGCTGCCCGCCAATACTGTGCATGGCTCAAGGAGTGAGGCGCTCACCTGAGGCCTGGGAGGCGCTCTTCAGAGAGGCTGCGATCTCCTCATTGGGTGTGAAGATGCCGGCAACCTGTAAATAATCACATCTTCCTCATACTCAATCCTGGACAGCAGTCCTGTGATGTCAGGTCTTGCGCAAAGTAACACACATAGCCACATGCCTGCAACACAGCGCTGAGTTGTCCCGGCGAGTTGTGACGTGCAGGAGAATCAGTCAGGCTGCCAGTGCCAGCAGGGCATGCTACGTTCAATCGCTGATGCCTGTCTATGCGCAGAGCACAGCAGGATCATCCCAAGCAGGGATCCTCTCTGCCTGACCTGGTTGCCGAGGGCGACCATGCATGCGCCAGTCAGGGTTGCGATGTCCACAACTGCCTGGACGCTGCATTTCTCCTGGGCGTACCACAGCGCGTCTGCCAGCGTCAAGCGCCCCTCCGCGTCAGTGTTGTTCACCTGCAGGGCAATGATGCATCTTACAGCTTGAGGCTGGGGGGTTTATAGCAGTGGGGTGACCGCTGGCAATTCCCCTTGGTGTACCACAGGGCATCTGCCATTGTCAGGCGCCCTCTGCGTCTGTATTCTTCACCCCCAGAAAAAGTACTGGTGAAGAAGAGCAGAGCTGCGCTGCAGTTTGGAGATGCTCCCGGGACATGTCAAGATCTGGTGCTTGCAGGTTCCCTGCCAGAGCTGAGGATTTTAAATTATGCATTGCTAATTGGCAGAATGCTCTCATACGCAAAGAGTCACATGAGAACACAGCACAGTTCCAGCAAGACAGGCATGTCAGACGCACACAGGAGCTGATGCATGAGACACACCTCAACTGTCTTTCCATTGGCAGCCTGGAGGATGTCTCCAGGGCGCATGCCTCTGCCATCTATCATGTTCTCGCAGGATGCTGTGATGATGTGCACCTGCAGCAGCACCAGCCACACCTCTCGCTGCCTGTATGAGGCCATGGAACCTGGCATAGCATGGCATGTAGGCAGAGCAGCCATGAGCCAGGCGCAAGGCGCTAGCTTGAAGCTCAGTACATGCATGCAATGCTTTGTCAGATATTTTGGCAGGCTGGCATGCCCCTGCAGCTGAGAGCAATCTTCAACATAATGCATGTGCCCCGTTTCGTAGTCTTTGCAATAGCGGTGATGGCATGACCGCATTGTTGGGAGCGCCTAGATTGCTGTGTGGCGCAATGGTGACTCGCTCTCAAGGGATGGATTATTCACCTCCACACCCTCGGGCTTGATGCCTGCAATGGCCTGCGCAGCGCCCAGTACCGCTCCGGCCCCACCCATGTCGAACTTCATCATCTCGATCATGCCTCCGACCTTCAGGTTGTAGCCGCCGCTGTCGAAGGTGAGACCCTTGCCCACCAGCCCTATCACCTTCTCCACCTCCCCTGCACAGCCATGGCCGTCTTACCAAGATGTAGCATTACGCATACTACCAAGACAATTCTGGCCCCGATCAATTTAATATCATCAAAGTGACCATGCCTCCCTGCCAAGCCACAGTAGCGGGACAGTAAGGTCAGCGAGCCACAGGCCAAAGCAAATGGGCAGGCAATGTATGACTGGGGGGAAAGGTGCCTTCTGCTTCCCGCACAATGAGCGCAGCAAGCCATACGAAGGCACCTGCGGTCCCTGTCATGCCATCGCCTGCCCATTCACTCCTATGATACAAGGTGCTTCATGCAGCAAAATGCTTGCCAGGCACAGCACAATCAAGGATCACCTTTAGGCTTGTATGTGAGGTGCACAAACTTCAGGGGCTCCTCGCTGCACTCGGCCACTCCCAGGAAGCAGCCCATGCTTGTAGTGTTCAAGCTGAACTCAACATGCGATAAAACACAGCGGAGTCTACTTCAGATGTGCAAGAGATGATCACCTTTGGGCTTGTATGTGAGGTGCACAAACTTCAGGGGCTCCGCGCTGCACTCGGCCACTCCCAGGAAGCATCCCATGCCCATGGCTTCGCAGTCAGCCTTCTCCAGAATCTGGCAGGTCATCACATCTGAGGCTGAGTCAGCAATCGCCTGAGCGGCCCGCGCAATGTGCGTTGGCGTGCAGATGTTGGGAGGCGCCTCGACCAGGTACCTGCACAGCAGGAGGTGACTATAGTTCTGCTGGACGCCATGCGTTCTCAGCATTGCGGATGCCTGGGGCATGTTAAGGGTCTACAGGCATAAGACGCAAGTCCGCCCCTCACTGCCTTCAGGTGACGGTTGAAAAGCAAGGTGCTTGATCCATGCTCAAATGAATGCATGCCAGCGCTACTGTGAGTCACCAGCGGGCTTGACTGAGACAATGTGCAGTCTTCAACTCGGAGGGGCGTTTGAGGAAAATGCCCTTCCAATATGTCGCTGCTCTCCTGTGGGATCATTAGTCAGCACGCAAAGCCAGAATGCGAGAGGTCATACCTTGCTAGCAGGTTTCCCTTTGCCAGGGAGAGGCCCCTGTTGATGGCGTCCTCTGAGGCTGCTGAGTCAGCGCCAGCACTCTTCTGCAGGACGTCCAGCGACTGCAGCAGCGGCTTGGGCGTCTGATTCTTGAAGCGTGTAGCCTCATAGCCGCCAAGTTGCACTCCAATGCAGAGCTTCTCCAGCTGTGTCGCCTGCAGCAGTAGTGCAGTGCTCAGAGTGGCTCAGCATAAATCTAAGCCCACCGTTCAACTTGCTGCAGCGGCTTGGATGCCTGATTTTGAAGCTAATGGCCTCATAGCCTGGAGAAGCTCTGCATTGGAGTACAGCTCGGCAGCTATGAGACCCCACCTTATCATACACCCAAGCCGCTGCTGTGCCGACTAGTACTAGCGTAGTCAGTAAGGGGTGCTTGTCTGACGATTTGATTGTGTTGCCTGCCGCATGAGTAACGTTTTGGGCAGCCCCGCTAAATTACAACAGGTACTTCAGCGTATCACAGAGGGCACTTGGACCGCTGCATCACTTTTGCATCTATAAAGGTGAATCTAGCCCTCATGACTTGCAGTCGCATGGTCCGTGCTGCATCATAGCATCATGTTCCTACAATGGAATGATGCAGACGGTCAGCATGCGCCTGCAGGACATAGAACTCATGATGATCTAAGGTGATCTTGGCTCTGGCGCAGAAGCATGCTTACCGTGAGAGGCGTGGAAGAGTCAGGGAGGTACACAGCAGCCTTTGCCAGCTTGTGCTGCTTGGCTGCAGCCGTCACTGCAGCACCCATAGCCTGCACCACCTCACAACTCAGGCGGTGTCTTGTTATCATTCCACATCCCTCTTTTGCGGTTTGTAGATAATTGAAAAGGCACCGTCAGGGCTGCAATGTCTTCTCTCTGCACTGGAAGTGCAGGTAGGCTTCAGGACTCTGAGTTCACAGAGCGTCACTGAACACTGAACGGGCATTGCTAGTGGTATACCTGGAAAGGAGATGTGCCCCATTCAGGCAGGGAGGCAGCCTTGTCCTTTTTCCCCAATCCCACGATGCAGACATACTTGGCCTTGCCGCCCGCGCGTGCGCATGATGAGCTCCCCTGCACACAGGCACGCCTTGTGAGGCAGAACAGACTTGCAAGGTGTGATAGCGAATTTCGAGGCCGGATGCATGCTGTATATTATGCTGCCCTTGGCCTTTGACTTACCTGAGAATTGGGTTCATACAGCACCCGGTCTTCACTAAAGTTGGGTCTGTGGTATCGCTATTGATAAGCATACACTGATAGATATGCCACCAGGGCTGTATGCATTGCAGCTGGCGTACTATGAATGCAACTGGCATTGGCTGCATTCACAGCACGATACCATGCTCTGACATGCTCTGTCTTCAGCATTACCTGCTTGCCCTTGAACTCGGCCTCTTCTATGAGCTCTGAGACAAGGTCCTGCAACTCCTTTGGCAGCTGCTGGAGCGCGGGGGATTGACCTGAACAGGACATGGTAGACACTTCAGCAGATCACGTTTTTCAGGCACCCTGCATGCCTTTCTCGGGCATATCCGGAAACACATCTTGGTGCAGACGTCCTGATTTCCTAAAACACATGAGTGGTGTCCAGAAATACGTCCTGGAGCATCCATCCTGATCTCTGAAAAGAATTTGGCGCACACATCCTGATTTCTGAAATCTCAGTACACACATTTTGCTTTCCAGAAACACGTCCTGGTGCAGAGAACACTTCCCGAGACATGCCCTGACCTGGCAGTGCAGAGAAGGCATGAAGCCATCATCAGCCCCATCTGTAAGTGGATTTCGCTGCAGGACAGAGGAAAAGATAACAGCTGAGGGAGAACAGAGGGAGCGACATGCCTTCGCTGCTGATGTCTTCTTCATAGAAGCCAATCGCTAAGAGGTCTCCTTGCCACTCACTGGCTTCAGTACTGTCGAGCTTGATCTGTACGCTGCTCTCAGGGTACAAGGGTACCTGCAAGGCATCAGCAGGGCACTCATGTCCTGACTACTGTGATGGCACATAGATGAAGAATGCAGATGGTTGAGGACGACCGGAAAGCATGCAGGGATGAGGCATAGCTCTCAGCGCACACAAAACTTATTGACGAGGCAGCTTGAAGCACACCTCCTTGCTGAGGTCGACGCGTTTGCTCTCTTTCTCTGCCATCGCCTTCACAGACAGGCCTGCACCGTAGATGAAAGCTTGCAGGTGTGTCAAGATAGAGCCACATACTGATCAAACTACCTATAATCGCAAGCAGCGCACCTCTCGAGAGTGCAGGGCTATAAGATGGCGATCCAATGCGCCAGGAACTGGTCTTCGATGGCGAACGCTTCCTGCAATGAGCAGGCCAGATCTACGAAGGCGCCTTGTGCAGAGATCTACAATATCAGAATCAGAAGTTATGTCTATTCTTATTCATGCATGAAGAGGCCCTACCAGGCAGAAGCTATTGGCAGAGACGAGGGTGTGGTAATGGACGATAGGGCATGGACATGCAGGCTGCGATTGCAGAGACGCAGCAGCCTAGATGTTTGGACGCCCTTTAGCATGTCTCCTAAGTATGGCATGTATTGTTTCGAGAAAGCTTGTAAGGACTTTGGTCATGCAGTGGTCAGCTGAGTCATCCCTGCCACGTTATGGAAATGAAAGCAGAAGAGTTGTTGAAATATCGCGAGCAGAAAGCCAGAGGAAACCTTGATCTGTACGTGAAACAACTGAAGGCTTGCCGCCCCCCCCGTGAACATTGCTAGTGGTCACAGATCCCAATGAGGTGTGGGCATGAGCAGGCAGCAGACCCATTTATGCAGTGTGCATCTTATAACATGAAACAACAGACGCACTTCGGGTCCCATCGGGATACTTAGCACACTGCATGAAGTCTACAGGAGTCTGCTGATGTCACATCTGCTCATGAGATGCTTCACCGATAACGCCAGAGCCAGGCAGGCCTCAACGTCCTATGTCTGACCATCCCATCCGGCATCAGTATCTCCCAGAGCTTATACAGATGTGATAGACGGCAAAGGGGGTCGCCTTTGAGATGCGGACATAAGCCATCTCCAAAACCCTGGGTCACGGATAGACGCTGGAAGACCATCACCGGGGCTGCTGGAGCATGCGTACGCTGCCTCAGTGTCCTGCTAATGCCAAAGAGAAAACATTCTCGCCATTGTAGCCGGGTATTAGGCAGAGAGGATGCCTTACAGACATGCGCACGACACGTTCGGGAAACCTATTCACTTTTGACGCCCCAGAACCCTAGAAAGGGTATCCAGCGCTGAGAAATTTACCGGATCATTCGCGGCAGAGTCAGCCAGATTACAGACACCTCGGCTCGGAGTCTACAGAGAATACAGACGCGGCAGTGAAAGAGTGCATTGCAATCAAGCGCTGCGTGAGCTTACTGGGGCGGATCCATTGGCAGTCGACCTCGGAAGGCATGGCTTAGGTGAGAGGTGGGCTCATCGCCATGCTCTTATGGGAGGTGCTTGTTCGCGATGATGTGCGGCCATCAGCGTGGGAAGCCACTGCGGGGTGTCCACATGCCATGGGTGTATTCGCGCGCGGCAGTTTCCAGCACTCAGTGCCAACCCTGCTTGTGTTTTGTGTTCTGGCATCATCGCATGCACAGTGGCGGCATGTCCCTTGTGAAGCTTTGGACCTGTCCAGTAGCATTGACATGCCCTGTGGTGCAGCGCTCTCTTCCCCTCTATAGATAAGATTCAGAATTGTGACGAGCTGCAGCATGGCAACTTCAGGTTTGGCGGATGTGCGTGCGTGCGAAAGCTGAGGGGAGGCCTTTGTAGACAAAGGCGCAGAGGAGCTTCTCTGCACCTCTATCTTAGCAGAGAGTCCTGCCAAGGCAGCAGGCCCGACAGAGAATAACGAGCGGCACGCCGCAGGGCTTCTCTCGTGCAATCACAAGGTACGACAGAGAGTGAGCGTCCGTTGTGAGTGTGGCACAGGTTTGTATATGGGCTTCATCCGATGATCAGCCCATCGCGACTGCGCTGCGAGAGTCTGCATTCTTTTTGAGTTGACTGTCTCGGCATATTCAGCTGTGCACCATATTGAGGGGGCCAGGGATGCAGTGTGCCAAGCTTGTAGTGGTTTCTGTTATTATGCAGAGCGTCAGTGACGTTTGGAGGTGTTTGCATGGGGACTTTGAAAGTTGCAATCGCTCCGAAGCTGGGGGTGAAGGCAGGCTGATCTGTCTCAGGTTCCCTGCTGCTTCGCCCTTCGGACGCCTTACTTTCAGGACAAAGACGCCTCGGCCAGGCGTCGCCACATTTGGCGCGTCGTGCCCAATTTCGTCAACCAGGTGCAGGCACCTGGCAGAGTGCACTTATGTGTGTCTTTGGCAATTGCAGGGACTTGGGGGACTGCCAGTGAACAGCAATACTTCGGAAACGATGTTTGAGCTGGCTGCTAAGCCCCCAGCGCTCGGGGATGCCTCACCCACAGCCCAGACGCCTCAAAACCCCTTTGCTTCCTCCCTTCCCAGCAGCGTCAGCACACAATCTCCAGCAGCATCGCTCCATGGTACATCCTTCACAGCCCCTGGTAGCCTGCCTGCAGTCAATACCTTGAGCATCATATGCTGCAGCGCCTGAAGCTGTGCGTGTTGGCTGATCTACTGTGCCACAATTACATCCCTTACTGACGTAACACAGAGAGTCAGCTTATGAGCACAGATTCAGGCGCAGCATTTGGGGCATGGTCCTGCATGACCGGTGTAGATCCCCTCCCATTGCAGCAGCAGAGGCTGCAATAGCTGTTCCAATGTCTAGAATGAGGCAGCTGCGCATTGCTGTGTCAGGTCATGGCTTGATGTTGACAATCTGCTCTGCAGGTCTGGAGGACTGCAAGCCACCAGCAAACGCCTTCATGATGCACGGGTGGATGCTGAACGGCGTTTCCGGGAGCGCCAGCAACGGGCACGCAAGCGAGGGCCACGTCAGCAATGGCAGCAGCGAGCACCCCAGCGGGCACAGCGTGCCGCTCACGCACAGCGCTAGCATCCCCCAGACTGGCCCCATGGCAATCCCACAGAGGCCTCTGCCGCCCCTGCCTCCCAGCATGCTATCCCTGAGCGGTCACAGCCCAGGTGCGTACATCCTGTCGCGGATGCCAGCTCACTTTTTCTGCATGTGGATGTCAGAGAGCGAGGCTCCATACACAATCAGCGAATTAGCAGCGCATCCTTTGTAGACGACGTCTAGCCCAGAGTTCAGGACGCAGGCTGGCTGGTAGAGAGGTCCTTTCTCACAGGCTGCTGCGGTGCAGTAATGGTGCCTGGTGTGTGCCAGAGATCAGCAAGTCGAGGGACACAAAAGCGCACTCCCAAGAAGCCAGTGCCATAGCCATGGACATGCTTTGTCCTGGGCTGCGGGGTGTCCAGACATGAGTCTGACTCGCAAGTGTCATGCTCAGGTGGGCCAACTTTGCCGCTGAGCATGCCCGGAGTGCCCGGCGGGCTCTTCACAGCCCCAATGGGCAGCTCCATGCCCAGCAGCATTGGGTTCCCCCAGCGGCCGCTCTACGGGGGGTCCCCCACCTCCAATGGCCACCCGGAGCTGTTCCAGCGCAGCAGCCTGCCCAGCGGGGGGTCCCTGCCCCTCAGCCTGCCCCGCTCAGGTGCCTATCCTGGCTTCTGCATGAGACTTGATCCCTGTCATTGCTGCATGTGTGCTTAGCAAGGCGCACCAAGCAGGAGACGCCAACTCCTCCTCCTTGAGTGTCCTTGACCTGCATACATGCAGCAGAGTATAGGCCCCGCAAAACAATCACACAATCCAAGCGCAGTGTGCAGGTGACTGCAGCGCCAGTAGTTGCTAATTAGGCAAACTCAGTCACGTGACAGGCAGGATTGTGCAAAGTGCAGTGCAGCCATCAGAGTTTTGCATTGTGTTTGCTGTTCACTCTGTGGCATACAATTTTGAGGCTCGCACTGTTGCTTTGCAGGGCTTGCGGGTGCAAGCAAGGAGCTGCAGATAGCGCCGCTGGACCTGAACGGGCTCAATGGGCTGGCAGGCCATAACGGCGTCGTGGCGTCCAGCGTGGACAGCGAGGCGACCTTCAGCGATGCCCTTTTAGGCTCCAGCGCCCCCTCTCCCTCCACCGTCCTCCCATTACACCCAAGCCAGGTAGGTACATGAAAGGCACTTGTTGTAGCGTTTCCTGTCTGGGGGCATCCTCTACATCATCCCGTTCAAGTCAGCCTGGCTGCTTACACACTTTGTGAGGCAGGTGTCCTGATAGCCCCATGCAGCTCTATGCAGCCCAAGTGTCACTGAGTGTGCAGCATGAGTGGCGCCAATTTGAGCGGTTGAGTATGGGCTTGAAAGGCTGGCATGGTATTGGCGGCACTAGCTGAGCCTGTGTCAGCAGCCATCTCCTAGCGTGCTGATAGGGATGTGTTTCTCTGCAGAGGGCAAAGAGTGGCCTGGGCGAGCAAGCGGGTGTCAGTCTAGAGGGCAAGAGCGGCAAGGCGCACTCGATCCTCTCGAGTCACCTGCAGAGCGGCGGGCGCAAGAACTCCATCACGGGAGTCACCAAGCGGCACCTAAGTAGGCCCCTGTCCTCCTTCCCTTCAGTGGGACTGCCCTGTTTAAGGCAGCTGATCAGACTCCTGCAGCCGCTCTTTGTAGCTGTGCATGCTTATGCCAGCCAGCGCCAAAGCTTTGCAACCACCATAATCTGAAGGGAACTTTTGCACTCATGGCCAACCCACTACGCTGACATGTCATGGTATTGCTCTGTTCACTTGGTCAGCTTCAATTTGAGAATTCAGCTGAAGGTAGGATCTGCCTCCAGGTGCTGGGATAGGCGCCAAAGCAGGCAATGGAGCGGGAGCCAAGACGCCCTCTGGGCCAGTCAAGTACCGTGGTGTGCGCCAGCGGCCCTGGGGCAAGTTTGCCGCTGAGATCAGGGATCCCTCCAAGGTGTTGCCTGCCCTCTGATCACCAGCGCCCATGAGCTTTTGTTTCTGATGAGAGGCCTTGCAGAATGTTGGTGCCTAAAGCTGCCTTGCTGAGGCAACTTTAGTGGCTGTGCATGCATCTGATGAAACGTCACACAGGTGTCCGGGCGGCAGCAATGCCCAGTCTTGTTTGAAACCATGTTAATTGGGTCTTGTCTGATGTTCAGGGCTCGCGCCTGTGGCTGGGAACATTCGACACTGCAGAGGAGGCTGCCATGGCGTATGATGCTGCCGCCAGGCGGATCAGGGGGGACGCTGCGATCACTAACTTCCGCCCGGGAGAGACGCTGCCTGTGGCTGCTTCTCATGATGCCCTGCATGGTAAGAGTTCTCTTTTTCCCTTGCGCTAGCCCAGGAAAGAGCTAGGATTCAACGCCTCAGGCTGAGCTTCACGGCTTCCTGCAGCTGCCAGATCATACCCTTGCAACTACATTTTGCCATTTTGGTGTGAAGTCCGAGCTCTCCGTTGGGGGACACGCTAGCATGAAGCTGCAGGTAGATTTGTTGCAGGACGTTTGAGCGGGATGACAGGCAGCTGCTGGTGTGCAGGTGATGGTTCGGAGCTGCCTTGTGAGGGGTCCCTGCCTCACGATGGGAGGTTGAACGGCTTTGTGTCTGGCTCGTCCGCGCCGGCAGCCTTCAACGCAGCGTCCTTCGCGGCGCACATGACGCGCGCTCAGCGCGCTGCAGTTGCCGCGTCGGGCACTGTCGGCAATCCGGGCAGCGCGGGCGCCAGCCCCAAGGCGGGAGCCGGCACGCCGCAGGCCTTTGCTAATGGCTCCGCTAAGAGGTGCGCAGCCCTTGAACGACGCTTGCCTAACCTGCTGTGCATTCACATTGCAGAGCAGTCCCCAAGGAGGTGACATGGACATACAGATCTACTTGTTCATGATTGCCTATGACAGCAAGTTCTTGCCCTCTGTGAGGCAGTAGGCACGACAACTGGAGGTTGCCATGTGCGGTGTCAGGAGGGTGCCATGGTTGAGGGTGATCTTCTGGGACCTCAAGAATCAATGCCTAGAATTGAGACTCAATACATGACAGCTGTCACGTGTACAGGTCACATGCCGGCGAGCCGGGAGCGCATCACAGCAGCGACTCCCCCGACGCCAGCGACTCCCAGGACGGCGCCATGGACGAGGACGACCTGTTTGCGGGATCGATGGAGATCGATGATCCCGCGGTCTCGCCCGCCAGCAGAGCCGCGGTCCACGTCAGCGCGCCGCGCCCCGGCGTCGACGAGGACATGAGCGAGGTGGCGCAGATCATGCTCAACCTAAAGGTGAGGCCGTCGTCATGCAGAATGGTCATTTGTGGCTCAGCGCGGCGGATTGTGGTTGATGACGAGCATTTCATGTGGACGACATCTGCGGGTCATTGCGGTGCCAATCAACGTTTGCAAGACAGTAGGGCCCTGGGGATGCAATGCGTTTGACTTAATTGAGACGGCTCCGCTGACAATGTTGCAGCTCAACTCAATACGGATTCGGCCGGCTCATGCTGCCGAAGGCCACAAAACTTTTGCTTTCTCTGATGGGTGTGTCAATGTACCTGCAGGTCCAAGAGAGCATGCAGGGGAAGGGATCCTCCAGGCGCAAGTCTGTCGACCGCATGTCGCCCGCGCAGCGCATGTCCCTGCGCCGCAGCATCCGCAGTCATGCTGAGCGGGACCTGTGACGTTTATCTCCAGAAGACTGCACCGACAGCCCCCGGCACTGCAGCGGGGTGTGCCGGACATAGTAGGCGCCAGCCACGGCAGCAGACATGTCAGCTAGAGCTAGCCCTCTTCCTGGCAGAATTCAGCCCGAGACATGCGTCTGGCACGGGACACTTGGGACATGGCCGGCCGCGGTGTGCAGTAGGGCCTTATACAGCGACATGCAGTCCAGCCTCAAGACGCCGTACCATCCTATCAAGAGTGAAGCAGTACGGCTTGGCAGAGCACTTCAAGCCTCCTAGCAGCTATCTCAAGACACCTTCTGGCATGGATATCCAGCAGCAGCACTTTGAGCAGAGGTAGAGATGAGGTGGTGATGATCCACAGTTGTCCTGCCATGCTGTGCGCAAGCTGCTTATGGAGCTCCCACAAGCCTGGACAGCCCTTTTGGGCAGGACCAGGTCACTGTATGGATGCTTCAAGGCGGTGCCTATATTAGAGCCTCTCAGGTACCCTATTCAATCTGGGTACTTGCAGCATGCGTCTAGTTGCACAGGCAGCGCTGTTCTCTGTTTGTGAAACTTGGGTCTGTGCTGAGCATTGAGGCGACCAGAGTGCGATCTCAGGACCGGCATAGCATAGCAGAAGTGCATTGAAAGCCCGAGAGCGGCTCTGCGAGAGGGCAAGAGAGAGTGTGAGAGCATCTAATGGCAGGGGATGAACTGGTGGGAAGCCACTGTCCTACTTTGGCCAGCATTGAGCGGAACCAGCCACCATTTTGTCAGCCTTTTGAGAAGAATTGACTGGGATCCCGCTTCTGTCTGTACCTCAAGCAGCCTGCCTTTCTTGGCAGCATTTTCAATATGAATGTTATGAGGGCATGCGCCGTATGGGGCCCGGTCTAAACATCACATCTCATCTTTGGACATCTCTGTATAGGGGCCATATGGTTCAGGAGATGAAGCAGCATTTGGGTGACTCCAGTCGCCTTTGAGTGATCATTGTGATGTCCTATAGCATGCAGCCAGCCTGACCTACACCCTGCTGCAACAGAGGACGTGCTGCATACATCTCCGCATCGATGCGAGGCCGCCTGTTGCGTTGTACTGTATCAAAGGGCAATCATGTCACAGCACACTGGGGCACACATGATTATGTTGGGCTGCAGTAAGGCAGAGCAGGGATCAAGCAGGAAACTAGTGAGTACTGGTCTCTGAGTCCTTCTGATCCCGTGTCTCTCTTTCGAGCGATGTTACATTGTGACTGAGTCACCATGCCTTTTCAGATCTGCCTTGTTGATGCTGTGGTGCATTTATGTCTTTTCAGGGTCTTGAGATTGCATATGTCATGTATTGGCTGTATCACTGTAAGAGATAGCATGCGTGCTGGCCTTTGGGCTTCAAACTCTTCTGATATATACAGCCTCTCGGGCGGGCTGGGGGTGTAGCTTCAACAGCAGGGTTGCCGGACATGGCTCGACTCACATTGTGTTACCCTACATGTTCTTTGCTGTCTGCCTTACCACATCACCGTTTCTCGCTATACCTATTGCCACATATGTAGGTAATGCATTGCCTGTTATCCAACACATCCGTTGTGATGCATTAGATGACATTGCAGGGCCTGAGTGGCCTTGACCAATGCTTAGTAAGTATGGTTGCATGCAGGCTGTGCTCAAGGTTCCCTCTGCGTTCGCCAAATGTGGAAGCACCCGTATCCATCATGCTCCCCTGACTGACGTCTCATGGACGCACAGGATGTAGCAAGGGCTGTCGAGCCTGGCACTGCCTGGTAACTTAACTGCAGGACATGTGTCACTCAACCTTGTAGCATGTCCTCGGATCACGATGCTTCAGATGTGACACCGCGGGGCTATTGTATCAAATTTTTCAGCCGATGGCACCTTCTCGCAAGGTTCGCCCGTGGTTTCGGCCGCTCTAGTGTCGCGCCGAAATCTTTTGGTTCCGGAAGAATATGCCGATTCCTGGATGAGGCCTCCCTGAGTATTGGCGGTCGTAGGTCCATATTTATTCAGCAGTGCACTCATACACCTTGAAGGTACGATCTGGGCAGGAAGGGGGCCTTGTAAAGCCCATCGCACAGCGTCGCCGTATCTGAGGCGCCTCCAAACTGTGAGCGGCATCTTGCTATATGGCTCTGCAACATGGCCGTGTTGTGACTGTCCTGCTCGCATGAAAGGGGAGAGTTGTGAGCAGGACAGCATTTCTGTAAATAGTGTGCTTAATGTATGCAGTGGGATGCAGGTGTCTTTGCGAGGTTGCTGTTCAGTCGCGGACTCCACGCCATGCGGGCCACCATGTCTCTGCTGGCGCTGTGCTGCGTCTTGTTTGCGTTGGTAAGGAGTACGCAAGCATCTGAAATAGCCTATAGTTACGCTTTTACTGGTTTCTGGTGTCTTGTGTCGAGGGACGGCCCTATACGTCTCAGCCCGCCAAGAAAAAGATACCACCCGCCCAGCCGAGGCTATTCTTTGATCATAAACTGCTACTACTTCCAACGCATACACCCATGGCATGCAGGCTGCTAATGCGCAGCAGCTGAGCACCCTCACGAGTTTGGACATCGTGCCTGCCGGCTTTCCCACCACTCAGAAGGTGGGCCCCTTGTCGCCCACATCAACATCTTTTATCTGCTGGTGTCTTTATTTCGAGACAAGGTACCCCGCCGGCTGTGCACCATATCACATACCACGGCAAATCGTGGAACGGGGCAAGCCTGGCAGCACAACCAATGTGTCTGCAGCTCATCTAAGAAGGAGGCTGGCCATGTGAGAGAGTCTGAGATCCCTCAGATGTATCTCCCCTACCTGGTGGTAGCTCTAAGAGTTGACCATGCTGCCTTACAGGAGTAGGTTATCCCTAAGCAGGTGCTGACATGTCATCTGTTTGTGTGCAGTCTGTGTCATTTGGTCAGCTCATGTCACCGAAGAGTGGTGCAATCTATGAGATCCCCAACAGCGACCCTCTCGTTGCACCCGCCCCAGGATCCACGGCGAACACGCCCGACCAGATCCACGTCACTCTGGGAGGTGTGTCTCCAAAGTTCGCATTCCTTGCCGCATGCTCACATGCAGCCACTGCTGCCTCTCATCACACGAGGGCGGCATGGCCTGTTCAAGAGGTGCATGTGTTGCAAGAAGTAGGCTGCGGCACCCTGAAGGCGCTTCTGCGACATTGGTAACTGTTCACATTGGCTGTGAGCCAGGTTGCTAGGTCTGCTGCAGCATACAGGCTTGGGCAAGGATGTTTCATAGACGTAATCACAGACACTTACCTGCCCGCTCAGCAGTTCCCTGCTTTGCCTGCTGTTGCCCTCTCTTAGATTTTACATAGGACCCCTGACACCTGTGCACTTTCTTTCATCTACGCTCACTAAAGACAGTGTGTCCATATTGCTGGGAAATGCACAGGTCAGATCAGAACAGAGCAGATCATATCATGTCTCTTCCAGCCACACCAGGCTGGGTCGGATGCTTACCCCCCCTGATGAGACAAGGGGGTCCGCCTTGTTGAGACACGCGTTGACAGATTTACCAGCGCCATTCAGATCCACTCGCCTTGTGAACGCACGGCACAGGTGTGCTGAGACTCGTGTGTCATGCCATGCAGCTGCTGGAACAGTGGTGATCGGATGGTCCACAGGGAATGGCACCATCGTGAACAACAAGCAGGCGCCCTACTACCCTAACGCAACCATTTACGCCCCTCAGACCCCAGACCCTGCTAGCTACAACTCCACAGTGGGTGCTGTCCCCATGTTTGCACAGTCTTGGAAGATCCTCAAAATTCTGGCCCCGATGAAGAGTCAGGCATCTGAACAGCCCTAGGTGGCTGGCCAAGATCTTGTGTGTGTGTCTCTCTCTCCCTCTAGAGCCATGATGCAATCAGCAAGCAGCGAGATCTCTGCATTGGCAATGAGATGGGGTGTCTCTCCTGCAGATCAGCTGAGTCTGCAGATCATTTCTGAAGTTGCTCACCGACTGCATTTGTCTTCGCAGTAGAAGTCTAGTGTCCCGCATGCAGCAAAATTGGTGTGTTGTACTGTCTGCAGCGCGGGAGCTGTGGAGCCCTACAACGTGGCATGCTCCCTGCCTGACATGCAGCATCAGATGTGGCTTCTGACCAGAAAGTGATTGGATGCAGGTGCAATGGGGTACCGTCTCTGGCGGACCCTACCCTAACATTGCCGTGGGTACATCGCGTGGATATGTCGAGGTAGTCACTCAAACGCAGCTTCGGCTGACATGCAGTTCATGTGCCAGCTAGTCTAAAGTGCCAGATACCCGTCAAGAGATCCCATGCTGCCAGTGCGATGAGAATGATGCATCTGACATAAGGCTGAGGGTGCCTGTTCTGGCGCAGACGTACATCCACAACGGCTTGACCTACGTGTCGCAGCTGCTGCACAATGTGAGGGTGACTGGACTGCCCTACGGCCAGACCATCTACTACAAGTGAGCTCACATCTGTCTTACATCTCTATCTGCCTTAAGCAGACAGCTTTTCTGACCGCCCTGGCCAGGGTGTACCTCCGCACTATATCCTGGATACCACAAGTGAACGTGCAACAGCTTAGCCGGTGATGGGGAGAGACTAATACTCATCATGGCTGCCAGATTGATGTGCAGTAAGAAGTGTATTGCCAGTGGCACCTCAAGACATTCAGTAGTGATGCACCTCTCAGCCCAGTGCAGCTTTGTTGAAGCCAGAGCATGCAGGTGGCACTTGGGACGTTGTTGTGTCTCGCCTGGCACCTGTCACGTTCGTATTTGGGCTGCAGGGTGGGAGACACGACCAAGGAGCTCAGCGCGGAGTTCCCTCTCACCCTGCGCACCTCCATCAAGCCCGGCGGCCAGTTCACTTTCCCTCTGAAGTAAGCATGCTTTCTGTCCTAATGTCCTTCATCAGAACGGCCTCCTAACATGAGGTTTCCCAAGTGTGAAATCAATTTGCCCAGGGTAGTTTGCCACGGCACGAGCATTTACTAGTGAATGTCTTGAGAGCAACAAGTCCTGTGTTGAGTGATGAGAGTGGCAGGCAGCCTTGGATGAGCTTATAGACAAGCCAGAAAGCTCAAGAGCCTGGCCTTAAGTGTTTTGGGCGCTCTTGAGTAACATTGAGTGCACTATGAGGGAGCTCTGATAAATCCATGCAGACGTGAGATGGCGCCTAAAGATCAGGCTGTTGGTTGGCATCAGCAAGACTGTGAGCAAAGGGTCAGGAGAATGAGAAGTACAACGTGCGCTGTCGGCTTCCTTGACTCAGAGATGTGCCTGTGCAGGCTGGGAGTTGTGGCTGACGTTGGCCAGACCTACAACAGCAGTGTCACCTACCAGCACCTGGTCGCAGACAACCCCGATGTGAGTGCCCTCGTTCTGTCCTCCGCATGCGATTAGATACTGGAGCATGATAACACTGTTGGTTGAAACTTGCTATGCCCGGTGGTATCATCCAGCAGGCAGATGTCTTGGGACCCAGAAGTGAAGGCCTTGTGCAGCACAGCCCTCACAATACGGCGGGTTAACCTGTATGTTCTAAGGGTGCTGATCCCGTTGAGGGTTCCGGACACTTCAGATCTCTGCTTGCAGTCCCTGTGATAAACCTTGTGCCTCAAGAGGCCTGCCCAAAAGCTGCCCAGGAGTGTCCTAGAAGTGTCTGAAGTGGCAAATGTTGCACCTGCAGGCTGCTGTCTTCATTGGTGACCTGTCATACGCCGATGACTTTGTGAGCCCCCTCTCTGACTCACGTTTGTCACTAGGACCGTTGTCAGTAGTCATCGGCCCTGCATCTTACCTGCAATGTCTTTGTCACTGCAGCTGCCGTGTAGTCTATACAAGACATGCTTGCAGCAGGCTGACACATGACTAGGCGGCTTTCGGCGTGTCAGCAACGTCTGCTAGGTGGATTGCAGTGCAGGTACTTGACGATTCACTTCGTGGGTGCCCTCATGAGTGATTATGCCATATTGCAGGATGACACGTGCTCAGAGCCCGGTGCCGGAATCCCCGGAGACCCAAACATCCCATCTAACTATGTGAGCATACTCTCCACGGAACGCAAAATCTCCATCTTCTTGAGTTCAAGACCTGCAGCCTGTAGATGCATGACCGGTAGTATCCTTGTGTGCAGTTCTAGTGCTGAGACACAGCGCTGTGCAAACAGGCTGCATGCCCCCCATGCCCATATCACATAAAGTGTTGCAGCGTTCTGATGATTACATTTGCTCTATAGGTGACCACCCCACCCAGCAACGAGCCAGTGTACCAGACCTGCCAGTTCAAGTGGTATGTTCCAAGCTCAAATAAAGGCCCAAATGACCATGTCGGCTTCACTCACTGTATGTATGACCACCATCTGTGTAGAAGCTCGTCCTTTATAAAAGAAAATTGCTCTTGTATGCCTGTCAGCATCAGACATGTGAGGCGGGTTGCATCTAAGGCATGCGAATCCACTCAAGCCTGGCAATGCAAGTGTCATGTTGGCTCTCATGGAATGCCTGCTGCAGCGGAGCGGGAATGCTGCGTCACTGCCGTGCACGAGACAGATTGGGCAGGGGTCGAAGGAACCTGAAGGGTTGCGGATCAGTGAAACCCCATGTGCTGCTGCAGGGACACCATGGGACGTCTTCTGCAGCGCAGCGGGAACGCCATCTCGCTGCCATACGCCTTCCTGCCCGGAAACCACGAGGTACTATTACATTGTCGGAGTCCTGTCTTGTCCTGTTTCACTTCCGCCGTGCCCTCCTCACGGGACTGCTGGCCCTTCTCAATAATTTTATTGAGTTGCCAATGAGCCAGGATGAGCATGAATGACCAGGCTGTCACATAGAATTCTTATAAAGGCTGACGGATCAGCAGAATGCCTCCATAAAGCCGGCGGTGCAGTGCGCATGCAAATAACTCTGTGCTCCACCTGGAGAGTGCTTGCATGCGATAAGAGGCTTGGTGCCTGACCTGGGGCTGTGCACGCTAAGCACAACTGAGTGCTATACCACAGAGGCTACACATACCATGTACCCAAGGTCAACATGCATGTGCAGATTGAGCTGGACGAGTACCTGGAGACCTTCCAGTCCTACAAGCACCGCTACAAGAACGACTATGAGTCGTCCTACTCTGACGACCCCCTCTACTACTCCGTCGACATCGGACGTGAGCCTCTTAGTTCTGCTGCCAAACTCCGTGTCTGTCTGAGCATAGAATGCAACTTCTGGTAAGTGCTTGTCAAGGGTGATTGAGAGATGTGATGCTATGAAAGTGCCACCCGTTGTTTCGATGGATGCGCCTTATCGTGGCTGCATTCCCGTGTCTCTCCCATGCATGGAGGCAATTGAGAACCTCCACCACAGGGCTGAATGGCATTCCTACAGGCTGACAGGTGCCGACATGTGCCTTTTCAGCAGCGCATGTGTTCTTGCTCAGCTCGTGCCAGGAGTGTCCAAAGACAGGGACCACCGTATGCAGTTGATGACATGTGCCTGTGCAGCGGTGCATGTGCTCATGCTCAACTCATACGGAGGCTACCTCCCCAACAACACCCTCGATCAGACCTACAACGGCCAGGCAACGCTCCTGTACGGCGCCGGTGGCGGCCCCTCGTTCCGCGACGGCAACTACCCCACGTGAGTTTCCACCTTTGATCATTCCACGCTACACCAGGGCAAGCTCTCTCGAGTTACCTCCCATAGCTGCCCTTACCAAATGTACAACGGTCAGGCAATGGTGCTGTCCGGCGCAGTTGAACGGCCTTGCAATCCGCGACAGCAACTACCCCACCTGTACCCCCGGCTGCCTATCATCCTGATTGCATTTAAGATCTTATTGCGTCGGCATCCGCCTTTAAAGCCACCTGTTCAGATATCCCTTGACGGAATTTGCACTGCCCAGACCACACCCCTGCATATTGCCGGTGGCAGACCATCACTCCGTGATGACCTACCACACGTGAATCCGTATCATGTCTGGCTCCAATGCAGCATGTCTATGAGCCCGGTCATAGCAACACGCCTGCTAGCGCAACGCATTTGAGGTTGCCGGCACTGCTTCGTTGCGCCGTAATGACACTGTCTACCATAAGCATCGGTCACTCGGCCCAGACGATGCAAGTGCTCGGCACTGCTGGGTTCCCTGATACGGGATACAGTCGATGCTCATGCTGGCACGATGACGGTGCAGGGCTTTAAGTCGCGCCTGGCAGCTGTCTTGGGGTACTTTCGAAGTATCTAGCTCACATGCTGACGTCACCGTGACGATGCAGGGACACGCTGGGCGCGCAGCAGCTGTCGTGGTTCCTGAACGACCTGGCCCGCGTGAACCGCCAGAACACTCCCTGGGTCGTCGTGGCCTGGCATCAGCCTCCCGTGAGTGCCCTGCCGATCTCATACCTTGCAGGGCCACTGTACATTTTGACGTAGGTAGTTCTCAAGGGTATGTCTTTATAGTGCTCGATTGTCTGGCCGGTTCAAGCATATAGCAGAGACAACATGTGCATGATGCACATGCATCTCTCATTTTTTATGGCTCAGCCTTGATCAAGGACTTCATGAGACCGTGTCATATCTGGCTGATTTCCGTTTGAAATGTGCCATTCTTCTGTGCCTGAAAAGCGTTCCCTGCCCTGTGCAGTACAACTCCTACAGCACCCACTACAAGGAGGCGGGTGAGTTCCCATCACAACTTCCACCTGCATCGCATTCACCTACTGGCACATGTTTCTGAGAGGCTGTGTAGGTAGACGTTGCACCGCAAGCGATGTCAAAGCTAGCATTGTAACTGTCAGCCTGTCTCAGCAGGACTCCCAGTATGCGACACACTTCTAACGGCTTCCTTAGCTGTGAATCGCTAGAATGGGAATCTTCTCGCAAGGTCATGATGAGGCTGAGTGCTGCTTGGCTTGCAGACTGCCTGCGTGAGATGGTGGAGCCCTTCCTTTACAACGCTGGCGTAGACATTGTCCTCCACGGTATGCATTACTTACCTATGACAAGAAGAAGGGGCTGCTGTATTACTAATTTTGATCCTCCAGCCCTATTTCTCTAGCCTTGCGAAAGGAAGGCTCCTGAGTGACCTGGGTACTCTGTCTGGGCCCTGTAAGGGCAATCGCTTGGGTGGTGCAAAACTGCTCTCATGAGTCAGGCAGCCGGTCACTGTGCACAGGCTCATGCAATTGCTGTTGGGCCAGTGCTAATCAGCAGGGCACAGTGGCATGTGTGACTGAAAGCGCCTATAGAGAGAGAGCATGGATGTGCAGGTCACGTGCACGCCTATGAGCGCAACTACCAGACCTACAACTACCAGCTGAATGGGTGTGCTCCCAGGTGGCTGACAATGGGTGAGCCACATCCCTTTTCTGCTTCATGATCTTGCCGCACCTCACTGCTTGATACTCGGTCCTGCCTCAAGGACTTTGAGACTTGAATCCCTTTGTGAAAGGAGCACTACACAATCTCTCACAAGTTCTGTCTTGTGCAGGTGACGGTGGCAACCAGGAGGGTCTCTACAGGTAGAATTTCAGATCATACTCAGTGCCGCTTGACCGCCAGAACAAGCTCTAGCCCTTGCGCTGACAGCCATGCACAGACATCTTTGGTTGCTTGAATGGGTTCCCTGAGGCCTGCCCTGCAGCACCTGCGCTGCTAACCCAGTCACTTGCCAGTGCCCAGTGCCGAGCGCCCAGCAGCAGCGGATTAGCCGGGGATATCGGTACATCAAGGGACACTGGTACTTTGCTTAGGCCATGCGATGTGTGTCTGAGATGTGTCTGGCTTGCAGGACCTTCGCTGCTAACCCGGGCACCTGCTCGTGCCCGATGACCAGCACTGCCAACCCCTGCCCTTGCGCCAACACCACCCAGCAGAACGGCCCCCAGTACTGCCTCACCCTGCAGAACGGGCTCTACGCTCCCGTCAACGGCACCCAGCCTGTCTTGTGAGTCCCATTACCCCTCTCATACACATCAGGGGGTTCCGGAGTACCACAGCCTTAGGGAATGTCGAGGCTGCCTGGCAATATGGCCAAGCATGGCACAGCCTCACCCCGCAGAATTGAGCTATGTGCCCCTGTCGACGGCACCCAGCCTGTCTTGTCAGCCCCGTTGACCCCTCTCACACCCGTCCAGCCCTAGGGTCTCGGTGTCCAACAATGCTACAGCTATAAGAGGTTGTCGAGGCTGCAGGCATGTGCAGCAAAGGATGGCAGTACTCCGTACAACGTGCTCGTCAATCAGCACTGCCAGAACGGCTTCTCAAAAAGATTCATGATACTGAGCGGGATGTGTTGCGCGCAGCTCTGCATACCGTGAGCCGTCTTTCGGTCACGGCATCCTCAACTTCATCAACGGCACCTACGCCCAGTGGACATGGAACCGCAACCAGGTCAGCTTCCATGAAGCGCTTCAAGATCCCCTCTTTTGCCCCAAAGATACACTCAGAATTCGCCCTGTTCTTCTTACTGTAGTGTGCTATATGTACTGACTGCACCTCTGAGCTCTCTGCCTGAGACAAGAAAGGGCACCAGTGGCTAAATCCCTAGGGCATTCTCCAACAAGTGTGTCTGAGAGCCAGAAATCTTGAGGCAAAGCTTCAAGCCCAAGCTGAAACTTGTCGTATTTGTCAAGACATCTTGTCACTAGCTTGACCAGGCTCCGTGATGTGCTCAGGACGGCCAGAGCGTGGTCTCGGACTCCGTCATCTTCGTGCGCAACCCGGCCTGCAACAACTACCACGGCACCAGCGCCGGCGTGTCGCCCAGCCCACCCGTCACGCTCGCCCCCACGCCCACGGCCAGCCCGCCCCCAACGACCGGCCCTGTGACCACCCCCTCGCCTGCGGCCAGTACCACGCCTGTGCCGACAGTGGTGCCCACGCAGCCCACCAACCCTCTCCAGGTGAACCCGGTGAAGTATATCGTTTGCAACTCGGTACCCACTCTCCTTGCATCAATGCCATACTTGTGCCCACCGCCGCAGCAGTACAAGCCGGTCTTGAGTTCCGGTCTTGCATTCCTCTAGGCGAGCTGGCAGTAGCACAACCGAGTTGCTCTTGTCTCTGGACGGCTCCCTTGCGTATGACCTAGCTTGCCAGCCACTGCCTGTATGCTGTCTGCAACGCTTGAGCTTAAGGAGCCGCCCTATGTGTATGCACAGCTTAATGTCAATAGACTATAAGGAGGCAGAATTCGCACCATTCCCCTTCCTACGGCAAGGACGTTAATGGCTAGCCTGACACCGGCGGTGATTGTGTGATGCAGGGAATCATCGACGCGGACAAGGCCATCAAGGGAGCATTCGGCCTTGTGACGCCCTTCGGCGCCGAAGTCGCAAATGATGCGCCCATTGGGCAGAGCCACAGGGCCGAGCACAACATCGGCATGGCGCCCACCCCCCAGTAAATCACCGCTCAGAATGCTCCACTGATTCACCCCTACCATTCTAGCGGGTGACTCAGCGGAGCTTCCAAATGTGGCTACCAGCCCCAAACTTACCCTCATACGGACTCGGTGACTCACCATGGTGAGGGAAGCCCACTCTTCACGGCTGCTGTGCCGTGCACACTACAGATCTGCGGGGAGCTGAGTGTCGTGCCTTATTCCGCCTCCTTGAGAGCCCTTATTGGTCCCGGCTCTATTTTGCCGGGGGGCTGCGCATGTATCCACTTCATTGTAGCCACCGCGAGTTCATCTATGTCTCGTCTCAGAAGGCTCGCCGGCTCTGTATGGTTGGCGTCACGGCTTGACACCAAGAAGAGCCCTTCATTTGGTTATGCAACGCTGAGGGTTCCCCAGCCCCTTCCTACGCGTGACCTTTACACCTGAGAAGCACCGCATATGGGATTTGGGCTCATATAACGGTAGCCATCCGTCCATAGTGTTCGTTGCGGCCATGTTGGCATCAGATGCATTGCATCTACGTGGGTAGAATTGCAATTGCTTGGTTGGCGCAAGCCTGCTTGAGAATAATGATAAGACATGTGCACTGTGGCGGATGAAAGTGATGCTGGTACATACTCACAGCTGATTCTTCTCTTGCTGATCAGCACATGCCTTCTAGCCCTCATTGAGAAAATTTATCTCTCGGATGAGTGGGCAAGTTGTCCATAAGGTCTTGTTGGGCTTTCTTTGTATAGTCAAGGGGGCACGCATGCACACAGATCTGCAGTACCTATTGGGGAGTAGGATGTGCATGCCGTGAGGATGAGAGTATATTGATGCGCATAGCAAGATCCTGGAGAATTACAAAAGCATCATAGAGCATTTGAGGGTGTTTGAGGGCAGAACTAGGTCAAAGAGCCTTTAGTGGAGGAGCATTGCTACAGAGGGCTTTGATCAGGCGTACACATTGGTACACAGATAGACAGTAAGCGATCCTCTTATAGCAGCTTGGCTGCTATACAGGAATTGCGCCAGCCTCAAGAGATCTGATATCCGGAAGTACAGATCCAGATTGATGTGGGATCTCTTAAAGGGGTGGATAGATGTAATGGATTTATGCCATGGCTATGCGCGTAAGGCGTTTACATATGCTGAACCCTTTCAAGCACAATCAACAGTACTTATAAGAAAGGTCACGTGCACGTACCCTGTGATATCCAACCCAACCCCAGTCTCAAAAGCACCCCCCTAATCGTAGCTTTACTAAGCAATAAGGCAGACGACGGCATCAGGGCACCCAGTTCTTTCCACCGCAATATTCAGTTGCATGACCGCTGACTTTGCAGCAGTCCGCACCATTGCACAGTGCCTAAATGCTCTTTCTAACCAGTCCAACACCAATCTCATTTCTTCGCCTTGCAATTCACAGCCTCCTTGAACACTCCTTTATGGCAGCGACTAGATTTGTGCCTTCCCGCATGTGCATCTACCTGCCTTTGCCTGAATTCTACACAGTTACTGGCGAATCTAGAACAACGATGTCAACAGAGTACTTGCCCCGCCAAGAGCAGTACTCCAGGCATAAGGGCTCAGCTCAATTCTGTAGCACATGGAGTGTCACATGTTTCCAAGCTAACGATGGCTAGGCAGCTAAGCTATGGCCAGTCCTTTTATGGAAGAGAAAGCTAGCAAAGGAATATTAGTGCTCACTGCTGAAAGCAGGAGCTCTGCCGGTCAATGCCAAGATGGCAAGATGACTTGGCCGCAAGGCACTGCGAGAGTAGTAGTCTCAGCAGATCAGCCCGCTGCTACAAAGTCGCTATCTCTTGACTGCAGAGATTCTTGCAGGGCCTTCGCTAGGCCATCAAATCGCACTTTGGTCTAGAAAGATGTTCATCTCTCTGCACATACTCTCTAATCACCGCAAGCAAGCAGAGATATCTCTCAATCTGACCAATGAAAACAGACCTAGCTAAATCCTACGAGCCTGTCCAGAGGCCAGTTAAGGCCATGGCAGAGGTGGTGGGACAGGGCCTTAAGTGCTTGAAGCTCCCATGCAGCGCCTGATCAGGCAGCAGACTTGAGGTGGCGCCCCGTCTGCACTGAGCTGGACGAGACCTTGCCGCTGCCGTTCCCTCCGCCCACGAGCACGATCTCGTCCAGGCAGAACGAGACCATCTGTCCGTCGCTGTTTTGAAACCCGATCTGGGTGATCTGGGTGGCGGGAAAGGGGCACTGGAAGCTCGAGATGGGGATGCTGAACTGCGCATAGGTGCCTTGCTTCTGCACCGGCGTCAAGCTGCTGGTCTTGACAGCGCTGCAGTACTTCTTGTCGTCGTAGTCGCCAACAGACACCTGCACACCCGGACAATGCCCTTGATAACAGGAGGCTAAACTCTGGCTTTGCATGGAGATAGTACTGAACTATGCACTGGCGCAAAAGTGTAACTCTTCACAGCAAAGCAGTACTCTTTGTCGTCATGATTGCCTACAGAGATTTGCATGCCCAAGGACGAGGTCCTTCAGCACTACTATGCTAAAACCCCAGCAAGTAAGAGCCCAGTCCTCTGTCATGGCATGTGTGACACTCATGGGCTACTCCAGACAGAGGGCAGGCAGCAGTAATGGGCAGGAATGACTCTGCTTCCATGCCTATATGTCAGCCATACTAGCACATGCTCCTCGATGAAGCATCCAGCAGAGCAAGGGCCTGTCCTTGTATGACAGTGAGGGTCTAGGGCTCAGGGGTTGGCGCACCGAGAGGTCAGGGATGGTGCTGCTCCCGTTCTTGTCCTTGAGCCAGAACTGGACGGCCGATGCCTTGCCAAAAGGCTGGTAGCCCGCCTTCTGAGCTTGCCGGCTCGCCAGGGTGAGTCCCCCCGCCTTGGGCCCCAGCTCTATGCAGGTCGCATTGGACCCCCCGATACCCGCTCCCTGCATGAGCAACCACTCATCAATATCCTTGCATGCTCAGACATGCCCTACAGAGCACTAGGCCATGTGCCCAGCTGACTTGCCAGGGAGATGACCCCTGCGCCGGCAGCAGCTTTCCACATGCGCAGCAGATGTGCAGCTCTATCCCAGATAAGAGCTCAAATGCTCAAACTTTTGCTGAACAGTCATGTGCTCAGCAGCTCTGCCAGCCATGGCTGCAGCCTCTGTGACCCTTGCTGGCTTGCAGCAGTGATTGTAGGGCATGGTGCAGTGGGTAAGTGTTTATGGGCAAGAACCTATGGGGTCATTGAACCATGTACCGGGAGCCAGAAGTTGTCAGTGTTCTGCTTGTAGGGGAACCAGGCCCATCCGGTCTCCACCCTGTCGCCGTAGATGGTGCTGTTGATGAAGCCGGGGTTGAACTGCAGCGGCTCATGCGTGTCGCAGTTGACTGGCCGGAACTCAGTCATCATAATGCCATTCAGCGGGTGCGCCAACTGCTGAAAACCCCAGTAGGACAAGTCCCTGCATGTGCAGAAGGGCTTAAGGAAAGATCACTCTTTATTCGATGTACAGGGAACTACTGGAGCCAAGAAGAGAAGCCTGAGGAGCCATGCCCTGAAAAGCACAAGATTGTGAGCGTTGATGGCATTGTCGAGCATGACGGACACATGCCTTCCGAGAGCAGTGACCCAGGCGCCTTGGCACCCGTATACTAAGCAAATTCTGGCATTCAGATGTTGAAAAGGAAATGCGCCCCAAGCATTTGTACATGAGCCCTACATGTGAGAGATCCCCGCAGCAGGAAGGGTTCATGACCTTCACTTTGCCCATGTGACATTGATTTGGATGCAGGGGCATATATTTTGCAATCAAGTGCACCTAGGAGTCCAAAGAGAAGGATGCAGGAGTGAGCCTCACATGTGGTAGATGTCTCCGCAGCAGGGAGGGTTTACGCCGTTCACTTCGCCCGTGGTGACGTTGGTCTGGATGCAGGGGCAGTTGTCGGTGATGACCACAAAGATGCTGCTCGTGTTCCAGCACAGCACCGACTGCTCCTGCAGAGCATCCGTGGGGTTCCCGAGCCACCTGCATGTGTGTAAGGACTCAATGACGGGTAGTGAGCAGTTCGTGTGGATGCAGAAGCAGCTGCGTGCATACAACTTAATCACTGCACGCAGCTGCTTCTGGATCCACACGAATGACTGCAAGCGTGGAAACCGCGCAGAATGCTCGTGCAAAGCCGTTTTAGGGCTTCTTCCTCAAAACACTTGCGGAATGGTGACGTAAGGTGTCAGCAAAGAAGGGCCTTAAGAACACTGTGACATGTCTGATACATTACATACAGCTTCAGCTGACAGGGGCATTCAGCAGATGTCGTGTGCATGGTAGCACCAGGTGGTGTTGATCATCTTCCCAAAATCTACCAAGCAACACAATTCCAAGCCATGTCAGGTACACCTCACAGGGACCTATGAGGCTGCAGAGAGGGCTTACGTGCGGTTGTAGTCGTCGGTGGCATTGGGCGCATGTGCGGGTAGGTTGTAGCCCTGGGTGGTGTTGAAGATCGAGGTGCCGTTTGACAGGACGAGCCCGTTCTTGCAGCGCACTTCGTAGCAGCGCCCGCAGCTTCCGGGGAAGTCCTCATCGATGTTGGCTAGGGCAGCGAGCGCCTCCTTGGGATATGGCACGTTGGCGTAAGTGACACCCTCTGTGTAATTCTGCAAGGGACCACTCCCAGTCATTCCCCATTCATGCTCAGTTGACTTCACAGTATCTCTGCAGGGTGTTGACTGCCTTAGCACCGGACACTGCAGAGTGGGGCTGGCACAGTTTGTGAACATTCCGTGCCCCCGTGCTTACGGTGGTGATCGGCTCTGAGTAAGCACCAGCACTGAAGATAAACAAGCTCGACTCATGGTAACAGTCCCGACAGCAACCTCTTTGTTTGGATCACTAGCACTTGCACTCTCAGGTGAGGCATGTGTGTTTGAGTTGCAAAGAAGCTGCATATGTGCAGTAGACTCACCTGCTGGGTGTAGCCACAGCTGCCAAAGATTGCGTTGCCAAATCCGTACTCCGGGGGAGGGCCTCGGTCCGCAAAATTCTGCAGAAAGCGCTCGGGCCCTCCGTAGAAGGTGGCGCGCCCCTGGCGCCACCCGCCGCTTTCACCCTGGATCAGCGGCGCATTCGCCTGCGCTGCTGCGCCGCTGATGCAGAGCAGCGCTGTCACCGCCACGACCGCACGCATCCTGCATGGCGTGGGTCTGTGCTCAGCATATGGTTATGAAGCTGTTATACGCACTGATTCTACAATTGTCCATAAAGCTCAACCCGCCGCTTTCATCCTGCATTAGCAGCGAATTAGCCTGCCCTGCAGCATTGCTTTTGCAGGGCAGCACATTCTGCCTGCACTGACTTCGTGCTTAGCATACACAGCAAGTTGGTATACATACCAGACACATAGGTATTAAGCAGCCACCAGAGCAAACGGGCGCAATATAAATTCAAACAACATGATCAACTTCACACAAGAACAGGCCCAGACAAGCTTGGATTCTGTCTGCTCTGCCTAGAGCATGTGAGATCACACTGAGATCATTCGCAGGCCCTTGCGACAACATTGACCTGCAGCCCTGAAAGGGGTGCTAGACAAGCACTAGTGCCTCGGTGTGTGTAAATATGCAATCGAACGCGTGCATTGCTTTACATATTCAGAGCATGTGGGTCCAATCCCACAAAAGGACTGCTGGGATAACAGTCAAATCGGATCTTCTGCTTTACTATGAACATCACATTGCAGCTCATATACCATTTTGGCATTGCCGCGCAAGAATGGTCGTGCTGAAAGCCATAGCGGCTAACCTTGACACTGCCAGCGCTTCAAGAGAGCCGGAACACGATGATCCGATGCTACTCAGCTAATACCGCCGGTCAGTGGATGCATGGGCATGCAAAGTAGCAAGCTAAAACGCTGTAGAGACTTGCCTGTTTGCCAACCCCCTGGCTGCGGTGTCGCAAGTTCTAGTGCGCGCACTTGACGCACTTTCCACTTCCTCAGGACACTAACGGTCCGCACAGCCGCTTGTTTCGTGAGATGCTAATATCGACGAATGGTATCGTGCTACAAGATTGCGTATGGTGCTCCCTGTCAGACATTAGCCAAGTAAGATGCAGCTTCTTCGCAGTACAGCATGGCCTACCGAGTGCATTGACCCAATGCCTTCCCTTTCATGTTGCCACCTGTCTCATGTGGTCACCCAGGCAGGCATAATGACACGAGCATCTTGATTGCTCTTAACACAGCACACAGAGAATGCGGGCCAAAAAGCCTGTGGACATGAACTCTGTAGCTGCTTGAAGCTTGTGCGCAGACAGCTGCTGCATGGCATATCTGCTCTTGAGAATCCTGGCACCTGTGGGCTCTTCATGACACAGCTGCGCAGGAGCCAGGGCCCTGCAGAGCCTGCTCAGCGCCTGCAAGATGCTCATTGAACATGCTTAACCGACACTTGCTTGCGCAAATAATTGCTAGCTGGGCTATCATAGGCCCCAGCCCGCTGTAAGTGCCCATCCTTTTCCTGAAGGTACCCTTTCCACTCCAGAGCTAAGCTCTTTCTGTGGTTGTGTTCCCTCTCCCCGTATGACGCTCCCTTGTCTCGATGTTCGCTTTTCTCTTAACCAGAGCATGTCTTGGCGCCACTCATGCCCGGAAATCCCCATCGAAGTCAAAGCTGTCGCTCCTGTTCGACGACTGCACAATGCAGCAGCATGTCACACTCCAGTACAGTCTTGGCTTCCGCGCCAACGGCTACCCTGGCACAGGTGTGTTGTACAAGACCTATCTGCTGAACAGGACTTGTCTTCTTGGCCCTCAAGGCTAGATACTGCATCGTTCTTTCTCAGGTTGCAATGAGTCCATACTCGGACATGCCTCAAGCATGCAAGCCTCTGGGATTGGCATTCGCCAGTGCCGTTGCGATGCATGAGCAATCTGTGTCTCAGGCTGCAGCCACAATGATGGTGTGTGTCTGGGAAGGTGCGAGTGATCAGGTATGGCTAGCAAAGGGCCTCGGCAGTCATCTTACCGACTGATTCCGGCCGTATATGACGTCGTCCTCTTGCCGTCGCTCAATGCGCTTCATGGCTGCTTCGAGTTGATTCTCTGCTCCCTCATACACCTTGTTCTGCAGAACGGTACACTTTCATCAGCCCCTTGCCAAGATGCTTTTCATCATACTGTACTGCGGGCTTCAATACTGTTGCATGACTAGGCTGTCACTCATAACAAGGACAAAGTAGCCATAACTGATCAGTAACAAACACCTTGTCAAGTAGCATCTACTCAGTCACATGCTTCCACCTCTTGACCGACACCTTGTCAGTCAAGAGCATGCTGCCCATCATCTCCTCCAGTTGTGCTGTGCTGAGGACAGGATGCAGAATATACGTCACCATGAATGGGCTATGGTCAAGGTGAGATTTGACAGGTACCTTGTCAAGGAGCATGTCGCCAGTCATCTCTTCCAGGTCTGCTGTGCTGAGACTGACGCGCTGGCTCTCCTGGTCAACGTTTGTGATGAGGCAGCGCACGCGCTCGTTCTCCTCAAATACATCCTGCAGATGTTTGGACACTTGTCTGCCGCTTCGTATGAGATGCTGTCAGCTCCGGCAGCTGTCTAATATATGGGACAGCGCATGGTCGATGTTTGTGGAGAAGCAGCGCATCTCCTGCCAGCGCCTTTGTGTGATCACGCTATGGACTAAAATCTGACAGCTCTATGTACGAGCACAGAGCTGGGACACTAGAACAACCGATCATGTATGCACACTGGCCCTCAATAAAGGCAGCTCAAGCGAGCAAGCTGCACAGCACTCACCCAGGGGTTCTCCACATGCGCGCGGCTGATGGCCGAGATGTGGAGCAGCCCAGAGATGCGTGTGTTCTCGATGCCAAGCAGGACGCCGTAGGACTCGATGCGCCTGACGAAGCACCACACCACTGCGCCCACCTTTACACAACACCCTAGCATCAAGGCTGCCTAATGGAGAACACAACATCTTCACCCCCTGACACAACATCACCTGACATTGGTGCTTCCCCCTGCACACCTTTCAGGTGCACAGAGGCTTTCTCTCACCCAGGAAGGGCCTTTGCAAGCTTTCAGAGCAGGTTTTTGTTCCTACAGGCTCAGAAGGGCGGCAAATCAGCGACCTCAGTCTAGTTGCACAGCATTCATTCAGGGCTACTCATGCAGGTGCAGCAACCACAGGCTCAATCAGCAGAAACCTGTTAAGCGCAGGTGTGCTTGGTATCAAAAGGGAGGGAAGAGTCAGCTACAAGACTCCACATGCAGGCAACTGGATCTGTAGTGGTGCGAGGCAGCTGTGGTTGCTCTCTCACCCTGAGATTTCTATATGCCAGTCTCTGGGTGGCCTCCACCATGTTGAGGGTGATCTTGCGGTCCGGCCTGCTAACCTCCCTGATTGCCACGTAGATGGGCTGGCCAAGGAACTTTGTCTTGGTCTCCTGCAAACGATCAACACTTACTGTCAATCTTTGCAGCTCACAAATCCTGGCTTGCTTACTTTTGGAGTGCAGATTAGCGACATTACCAGCAGCCCAAGACAACCCATCGTTGTGACCTGCACTCCCAATAACCACAGCGATAAAGCAGCCTAGAAACTTTGTCTTGGTCTGCTAGAGATCACAGAGACATCACTCTTTCCATGGCAACCCCATAGCTTGCTGCTAAAGAGCCTGCAGCCATGTGAACGGCTTAGACACCCGCATAGAAGCGAGGAGGACCCCCTAACCAAAGAAGGGGCCACTCTGCTCCTATGCAGGCCTGTCCTACCTGCCACATGACTTGCAAGCTGAAGCAGAGGAGCAGCAATGCTGCCAAGACAATCATGCACACTGCCTTGAAGGAGGGTGTGTTACTAGGTTGCAAAGCTTGCCCATCCAGCCTCACTATGAAAGAGGCCTACGTGATGCATACATAGGCAGAGGAGAATACCTCTAGGGTGATGAAGCTCTTGCCCACTCTCTTCGAGACCAGAGAGAACGGCAGGAAGGCTGGCAGGCCGTCTATGGCTGAGAGCAGGCCCCCGTTGTTTGCATTGTTCACTATCACCTTGAGCACGCCCTTCTCCTGCAGGGCAGCCACAACACTTATCAATATTACACTTTTGACGTCCAGGGGAGGCAACTAAGGCCGTAAGGCCAGGCCTATCAGACAGCAGTTGGTAATATTCATCTCTATTTGTGTCCGCTGTTATGTCCTAATATATGTCCTAACATAAGTTATTGTATCTCACAATCTTGGTTCTCTCACTACTGGGCTCTTTGTCAGGGTCTTAACAATACTTAGCAGCTTCCAGAGACCAGAGCCTCATTGCTTGCATGTGCCCCCTTGACCCGTACTAGCCCGCCTTCTGCGTAATGCAGTATAGTTCTAGAAACGTGATGTCCATGCACAGGGCTGTTGCGGCTTAGCCTGATGCTCGAAAGGGTTGGCATGTCTCAGTCTCCTCCGGATGACCTTTCCAGCCAGGCAGAGTAGTCGAGCAAAATCCCGCGCAACCCATCAGCTACGAGGATTGGAGCTCTTTCAATCAAACCCCTCGCATGGCAAAACAATATTATGGGGAGCTCTGTGTACCTCATCAAGGACCTCTGCTATCTGCTCAGCCCTGCGCCAGAGCAGTGACGCGTCCCGGAACTTGGCTATGAGCAACGGGCCCCTTCCGTAGTACTCCATCTCCTCAGGAATTGCCCTCACCTGCGCCACTCACAGCATTGAAGCAGGTATCGGGCGCTGTGAGAATCGACAGAGGCATTAAATAGTGCCAGCGCAGCATGTGGTGCCCAGTGGGACTCTGCATGACAGCAATGCCGCACCCACACAAAGCTGCAAGTCCTCAGCAAGTGCCCCTGACGAGCAGTATGTGGTGCAAGCGGACAGGTGCCAGCACATGGCCTTCTGTGGAGATGTGTATGACCATAAAATCATCCGGTCATGCTGGCAAAAACATGCAGAGAAAGGCTGTATTGCTGTATTGACTGGAAGCAGGGACATACTGTAAACTCCCGAATGAGTCCTACGGGCATGGGCTGGTCGATCATGCTGTGAGGGTCTTCCAGCGTGTCTTTCATGATGAACGGGCCGTCCTGAATAGGCATGAACCTGCACAGCACGAGCAGATGTGAGCGCACATCATGATGGAATGAGCTTCTCAGGCATGCCATCAGCTCTTCCACCCCTTGGTGTGGAGAGTGACCTACTGTCCAGGTGATGCACCCCTCGTCTGCGTACAGCACTGGGTGAATGCAGAGACATATACAATGCAGGGCCAGAGAACTCCAGCCACATGACGTTTACAGAGTGCAGACAGCGGTCATCCCTCTGCAGATGTCATGCAGTCTGAGTGTGCCCGGCCCTGCATTGCATGGGCATGCATTGGGCAAAATCACAGTCAGCGAGAAGTTTACAAAATGCAGTGTGTCTCACCCGATGATGCGAGGGTCGTCCAGCAGCTGGATGTTAGCTCCTCTGTCGTGCGACTTGATGACTCTTCCAACAACCGTCATGTCCAGCTTCAAATTGTGATCAGGCGCCGGCTCTGGATCGTGGCCTAGTAAAGGCCTCACTGATCTGCGCTTCACTGATCCGTCCCTCTGCAAGACAGAATGTAGTTGGCCAAGCTGTCTTGGACGGGATGTCCTCTCATCTACTTTCATCAGTACATAGGGAAAGCTCGAGCTGAAAGCCTGGCACTATTTGGTGTGGTATTTGGCTTGAAGGCCCCTGGAAAAGGACAGTCCTGCTGAACTCATTTCAAGGCTATCATTGGGGCACATCAAATTGTATGTGGCCACAAGGAAAGCCCTGACATGAACAACAAACGACTGCCACTTTCACTGCTTCCCTAAATGTCGCTTTGCATGCGCGGTGCTCCATGGACAGTACATAGAAGCAGGACACAAGACAATGATGAGTTGCCAGGATCTCTGACGGAGAGTGCTGTCTAGCCCAGTTGGAGGTCATGAAGGTCCACCTTAGGTCTTTCTTGCCAGTTTCTGCCCCTCCCTCGAGATGAAGACCTGCCTCCCCTGCTTGGGGCGCCGCGTGCTGAGGCATGCGCCTCGTCATGATGCGCTCCATTGCTGTTGCTGGTGCTGGGCTCTTCAGTAGACCCCCTCCCTGTCACAGTGTTGTTTCACGTCAAAGGGCTAATATGCGAGGCTGGCGTCAGATTGCGCTGTGCAGGTGTGTTTGAGGTAATTGAGTCTCGAAAGGTGTTTCAGGCAAGGGCTGATGACATATGTGATGCTGCTGCTGGCTCAGTGCAGGAGCATGACACACACCTGGAGACTCAGCGCCGGCGCTTGCGGGCGCGAGATCCTCGCTCCAGTCTGACCTCTTCTCTTCTGTCACACTTTCAACCTTGTCCTGGAGGTCGGTGGAGCACACCAGCACTCTCCGTGCAGGTGCCCAATGCCCTGGCTGCGCTGTTTTAAGCTTGGGCGCGCTGCGGAGGGAGCTACGCGTATAGTTGCATCGACTTGCACAGAGTTTCTGCTGCAGTGGCCCACATCTGAGCCCACTCTGCATCATGCACTCACTCTGCTGTCCTGCCCTCTTTACTAGGACCTGTTGCTGCTCCGATGGGATAGACTTGCACCTGTTTTGCTAACTTGCGTCTACAATTACAATTATGAGTGAGAAATAGAAGCTTCTCAGGCAGGTAGCTGAAGATCTTCTGCAGCATGGAGCCGCTGCTTATCTTGAGGGTTTGCTGACTCACAAAAACCTAGGAAGCTGCTCAAAGGGTCGTCGTCGCATCGACAAGTGCTGAATGAGCCATGAGCACAAGTGTTTGCAAGAAGCCTTTCCCAAAGCATTGCAATCGGGAAGTACTAAGAATACATTTGCAAAGCTCCTAGGTACACGTTGTCTTCCTGCATACTCCGTGAGAACGAGTCGTGGCTGTTCTCGAACACCTTGGAAGTGGACTGGTTACTATAAGGCTATTGAAGAGCTGTGCCTAGCCGCGAACGTGACTGCATCGACACCAACAGCCAAAGCCTGCAGAGCAACACTCCAGTCGTACGAGCAGTAGGAGATAACACAGGCAGACATTGGCAACAAAGCGCGCTATAAGCACTCATAGATGGGCGTCGATTTGGACGCGTGGATAGAGAAGCTCAAGCGATGCGAGTATCTAGAAGAGGATGAGCTCAAGTCCCTCTGCGAATACGTAAGCACCTCACCTTTCTTGGGCTAGCACTATCACAGACACACAGCCAGCCTAAGAAAGAATGACGCACTGTATAATATCTTCATGGTAGAGGGCGACACTATCATTTGCGTGCATCAATGCCCTCATGTGGCTTTCCCTTACCAAGGACGAGTCTGTGCAGATCAAGGAGATATTAGTGGAGGAGTCAAATGTGCAGCCAGTCAACAGCCCAGTCACGGTGAGGCCTGCAGCTCTGTACACATCTTGCTACATTTGTCCTCTGCAGGCAGCACGTCTTTGTGCATGCAGCCTGTCCTGCATTGCCCACTTGAGCACAAGATTGGGGCATTGTGGGACTGATCGCTTGCACATGGACCTGCTACATGCAGAACCCTGCTTATACAAGGCAGGGTTGTCTGCTCAGGCTTGTGGCGAGTTGTGTGGCGAGCTGCGTGTAGCTTGGTCAGAGGCACATGGCTGTAGGTTGACAAAGACAGGAGGCTATTGCAGATCCTTTATGTGGCGAGATGCCGTGCAGGTGTGCGGGGACATCCACGGGCAGTTTCATGATCTACTCAAGCTGTTCTCCACTGGTGGGGAGGTGCCTTCGACTAACTACATCTTCATGGGGGACTTCGTGGACCGGGGCTACAACAGCCTGGAGTCCTTCACGCTGCTGATGCTGCTCAAAGCCCGGTACCCGGCCTACATGACCCTCTTGCGAGGGAACCACGAATCCCGGCAGATCACACAGGTAAGGCCTGTTGCAGCTTGAATTGGAGTCCCTGCTTGTGTGACAATCTTTGCTACAATCCTGAGTCATGGCAGACCACACCAGTTGGTGTACCTGGTGTAGTCTGGTTAAAGCCTTGTCTATATGACTCCACAGAGCAGATAACCTGTAGAAGTCGTACTGGGTAGACAGCACATGTGCCTTCAAGACCCTTCTTAGTGGCAGCGCGACCATATCACTTGGGTGTCCTGCTGTGATCTGATCTTGGCACTGTCCGCCTCAGGTGTACGGCTTCTATGATGAGTGTCAGAGGAAGTACGGCAATGCAAACGCCTGGCGGTACTGTACAGAGGTCTTCGACTTCCTCACCCTCTCGGTGAGACCCTTGCCGCCCCCCACAACCTGTCTGCAGTATCCTCAGAGGATGTAATTGACAACTTGTGCCATCATCTGCAGCACAGATATGATGATATAGTTGCCATTTCCTGGAGCGCCATGCTTGCGCAGCATCAGCATCCAGGATTCTTGGAGTCTTAGCGTAAAAATGCATGCGCAGGCGCTGGTGGATGGCAGAGTGCTCTGTGTGCATGGAGGGCTGTCGCCAGACTTGAGAACGCTTGATCAGGTGCGCCTGATCTGCTCATAGCATAGGAGCTGTCTTACCTCACATAGGCGTCATGTCAATGCACATCCACAAGCCTGCGCTGCCTGAGGCCTTTGCAGTACACATAGCCTGGGATGCTGAAGCTCCCTGTGGGCCTGCCACTTTGCTGATAGGTGCTTGCATGCATAAAGGAGTTGGTGTATGGAGCTGCATGCTGAGTGCATGCTTGCTGCCCAGTCAGCAAGGCGTGGCATGACTTTCATAGTTCTCACAAAAAAAGCCTATGTGCCTGCAGGTGCAGACCATAAAGAGAATGTGTGAAATCCCACGCGAGGGGCCCTTCTGCGACCTCATGTGGAGCGCGATGCTCTGAGTGCATGCTTGCTGCCTGTTCAGGAAGGCAAGGCATGACTCTCACGCGCAGGCATGTGCCTGCAGGTGCGGACCATAGAGAGAGTGTGCGAGATTCCACACGAGGGGCCCTTCTGCGACCTCATGTGGAGCGACCCAGAGGACATAGAGACCTGGGCAATCTCCCCCAGAGGAGCCGGATGGCTGTTCGGGGGCAAGGTCACCGCAGAGTTCAACCACATCAATGGCCTGAATCTGGTCTGCAGAGCGCACCAGCTTGTGCAGGAAGGCCTCAAGTACATGTTTCAAGGTGCGCTCTGTCATAGAGTAGTAATGCTGCAATTCGCTGACATGGCAGTGGTCAGTTGGGCATGTCAGAGGGGAGCTGCCCCTTCCTGCCGGAACTCCCATTGCTCCATGTGAAGGGCGTGCGCCAGATAGCGCTCGGGGCGTAGCGCTTCTTTCTGGCAGGTGTCTGTGAGCGAGCAAAACATTGAGCATTGCAGGAATCCAGGGTCCTGCCTGGGCTGGCTGCAGAGTACACACTACCGGGCACATTCAGTGCAGAGCACATTGAAGGACTTCAAGCTTCTCTGAGTGATTATGCTCATGATGCAATTGCTCTGTCAGTGGGGCTCATGTGCTGAGGTGTAGGGTGTCTCTTGCAGAGAGGTCACTTGTCACAGTGTGGTCAGCGCCCAACTACTGCTACCGCTGCGGCAATGTGGCATCCATCCTGTGCTTTGACGAGAACCTGGAGCGGGAAGTGAAGTACTTCACAGAGACAGAGGAAAACAGCACCACCATGGCGCCCAGATCCAATGTGTCCTACTTCTTGTAGCCAACATGGCAGAGCAAATTAGACTTCAAGACAGCTCATAATGCTGCAATGGCGCCCTGTTGCTGTGCGTTGTACTCATGAGGCTCTGGCTGGAGAGGCTCTGGCAAGGGTGTGGGCACGAGTCAGCCCATAGGAGACGTCTTGTAGCTGCAAAGGCGTCTCGATGCTATGCATTGTACTCAGGCCTGGGTTGAAGCTAGCTGACGCGAAGCTCCTGCTCAGCGTGTCTTGCCACTTCTGAGCATGGCAGCAAGAACTGTGGCCGGTATGGGCATTGACATGTTGGAGATGGACACCTGAGGATTGCTACTTCGTATTGCCAATGATGTGAGCTGCTAGGTGCTGAGGTGTAGATGAATAAAAGGGAACACCAGGGCGGGTAGGCCTTTGCAGAGCCACCCATGGTGCAATGAAGGATCTTGTACTATCGACCAGACCTATGACTGAACTCTGTTGACCCCTTGTAATCTATTGCCACCCTACACAGACCCATGTCCTTGCCCACGAAACCTTTGTATGAGATTGCAAAGGCCATGACATCTTGTCAGTATGTAGTATGTAAGAAATGATGTGAGGGCACTACGTTTGCATCGCCTGGCTCTGGCCTTGCTCGTTAAGCAAGCCATCCCAGCAGTGATGGTCAGCCTTGGGCTGATTGATGTCGTCACCGGGCCATTCAGATCGCAAGGCCCTCTGAAATATTTGTCAGATGTGCGGTAGCACTGACGACCGTTCTGAGAGGGGAGAGTTTCAGTAGTAGCAGGAGGCCCCTTCGCGATGACAAAGCGGTGCCAAATCAGCTAGCGCGCTGCGCAAAAAGTGAGACGCCGAGATGCCCTCCGCGAGGTTTCGAGCGTCCAAAGCACGAATTGCCAGTCTTACAGTCCCTGTCAGAGCGAGCTGTGCAGCGGAGCCGTTGCTCCACCTGGCGGGTTGAGCCTTCGGGTCCATACACCAAGATCGGGCTGACCACTCAGCCCAGGGTTCTCCGAGGGTAGGGCTGCGCAGGCCGGGAGCGCGCGAGACAGTCTCACGGAAGGAATATACTGTGGAAGCGGCCCGAGAGTAGGCACTGTGACCGTCGAACATGAGGTCGTCGGGCAGGCCCTGGTTATGGCTCCTCATGCTCTCTACGTCGTGGAGCGTCTTCGTGGTTGGAGCCGCAATTGAGGGTAAGGCAGTTCTACATGACTATTTTACTCCTTTTCTATGGCAAGTCTCCCCTGTAGCGGGCTGTAATGCGAGCTCGATGTCTGAAAGGGTTCACGGCCTTGACCGGCGACCATACGATTCTGCGCCTTGTAGCTGATGGCCGGAAACATTCTTGAACAAAAATTTCACATCAAATGGTTTGGCGAGCTCTGTGAGGAAAATCCTCCATCGGCAGACTTTTGTAAGACTAGGCGATGGTCATGCATACATGCCTGAGCTATCAGCACAGGTGCCTAGGATTTGGCTCTTATAAGGATTGATCGCATTATATCAAATCTTGCAGAGCCTGGCTGACCCCAGTCTTCTACTCTCTGACAGTGAAACGTTTTCTCGCAGCACCACCCAGGGTCGCAGAGTGTGTGATACAATTGGTTGGGGCGCGGCAAATCGTCTCGGCTGCAAGCTTACAGGTGCGAAAACCAGCTCAGGACCTCCGACACCTCACTTGCTCGCATCTTTGTTCCGTGAACCCGGATGTTCTTGGTAAGCAGGTCACCTGCCCTAGCCACCCAGCAGCCCCTATGCCCATCGTAATGCCGCTTTTATTGCAGGACTCACCAGCGGGCCCGCCTCTCGCGGACTCTGTACAGCAGCCAGCGAGCTCGGAGCCCTCCTTTGCCAGCATCGCCTGCAAGCCAGGCATAGATGGGGTGCTGCCATCCATTATTGGGGGCCAGGGGCTGGCAGGAATGAGTGCAAACTTCACAGGTATGGTCAAACATGCCCCAGACATGGCGCTGGGTACACCATGCAAGTACTGCCTAATTGCAGCTGCACTGCAGATGATGTTGTGCAGAGGGCAATCCCGCCCCCACACCTGTCCGTTGGTGGCTATCTTGAAGGGAACGCTCTTTTGAGGTCTGAAGCTCACGAGCATCTCTTGGGACATGTAGCAGAGATATGGGTAGCAGAGACATGGGCAAACCTCCGGCCCCATACCTAGTCATTGCATGCCTGCAGGGGTGAACTACAACACGGACGAGACGCTGCCAGGGGCCATCAGGAGTGCTGCTGCACAATGGCTGAAAGACGCTGAACTGACCATTGTATGCTTGCAGGGGTCAACTACAACACGGATGAGACGCTGCCGGGGGCTGTGCTGAGCCTCGTAGGGCAGAGGCTGGTCATCCGGGACTCAACCTTCTCGAATCTGGTCAACGTGGCGTCTGGCAGCCTCATAGTGGAGAACAGCGACCTCGTCATCATGAATACCACCTTTTCTTCCAACAGCCAGGTGAGATGAGCACAATTCTCCATGATGCATGCACCAAGCTAGTCCTTCCCATGCCATGTGGTGTTCACATGCTCAGAGATGAGACTTCATCCTTGACAGCACAGCTCTGCCTGAGGTGGGAACTGATTTAGGGAATTATGCCTGCTGATCCAATGGCAGCATCAAGCACTTGGTCCCTCATCTCAGTCACCATGCGGTCGAGCTGTGCTGCAAAGGAAGAGCTTGGATTCATCAGCTCTGGCAGCTTTGCATGCTTGACAGCTGATTCTGTCCTGGCCATCGAGCGATTGTTCCTATAGAGCATGCCAAGCAATCCTTGATCCTGCTGTGGGTTTGACGGCATGCCAGCTAGCTCGTGGGACTGCTTGTGAGGACTAATGGTGTGCCTGTACAGGCCGCCTCCGGAGCCCTGTACCTAAACAGCTCCAGAGTCACGGTCTACAACTCCCTCTTTGACCGCAACCGCGGTGAGCACACCCTGCTCAACTCCTCCCAAACAGCATTCCGCTACCCGCTCTCGGCAAACGGCTGCTGCTCTGTCATGTTTTCTCCTGAGTTCTCTGCAGCATATGTTGATTGTCAGTGAAAGCTCGCACTCCTGTGCATTGAGAGTACAGGGATGAGGACCAACCATGCCAAACCATGCTGGCAGGCCTCCAGGCAGTATTGTCGGTGCAAGGGCGCATGTCTGTCAGAAGCACTGGGCTCGGGGTTTCACGTTGCACGTCGTCAGGTGGTCAGGCTGGCACGTGACACAACTCTCGTGTTGTATCACAATCTAGCTTGGCTTCAGGTGGGGTCATTGTCATGCAGGCTACCAGGCAGGAGGCATCACCGCCATTGGGTCAACCAGTCTCCTCGTCAACCTCACAGTGTTCCGCTTCAACAACGGCTCTCAGGCATGTCACAGGATTGCCATTTCTCTGCATCTCTACGAGCATCCCTCACTTGTGAGAGCCGCCTTGCATACTCCCAGCCGCCAAGCTCTGGGCTCAAACCTGCATTGGATCGGCAGTGGAAAATCTAGGCGCCTCTGATGTATGCATCAGACTTATCCAGGGAAATTATCGGCCTTGAAAAGGGGTCAATTGGTGTGCAGGGTGGAGCCATTGGGATGTCTCCGCAGGGCGTTGGAGGGAACGCCCCGCAGCTGCAGGTCGTTGACTCCCTGTTCTTGGCTAATACCGCTGTGAACGGCGCCGGTGCGTTCGTGCAGAGGTGAGGCACCTCCTGCCCGGCCCGACCTTGCCGATCTGCCCATATCTGACCGGGCTGCATCTGGCTGGCTCATCAGACCAGTATATGTAGCAGATCTTCCAGGATGTGCTGTTGCCGTCATCTGCTCAGCTTTTGGAAGGCATGAAGCAGAGCGTGAGGTGGTGGCCGGTGGCAACAGTTACCTGTACTGCACACGCATAGCCTGCAGAGAGACCAGTTGCTGGACGGTCAGGAGGTTGCAGACTATACTTGCAGACTCCTGCATGAGGTCAGTCTGCACAGCTCTGACCTGCCTAGCCTGCGGTGCAGGGCGAGCCTGGCCACGTACATCAACTGCACCTTTGCGGGAAATATTGCAAGCGGGAATGGCGCGGCTGTGTTCCAGGAGGCTACGCCAGGCTCCCTCACGAGATGCACGCTGGCCAATGGCAGAGCACAGGTAGGCTTCAGGACAAGTGCCAACACGCCAACTGCTGTACCAGAGTACAGTTCACATTTCATGGCATGGACTTTCCGGCCCGCCAGCTGCGCCTCTGCCGGACTATGACGAGAGCAGTCAGTGCAGCAGTATTGTCTGATGGAAAAGATGCACACAAGCGATAGATGGGATCACCACAGCGGCTGTACGGATGCACGTGTGTTGAGAGGTGGCAAGATCACACTCTACAGAGCTGAGATGTGGCTCCCTCACAATGCACGCTTGCGGGATGCATGGTTCAGATGCTTCGGGTTCACTCTAGCCAATCGCAATCTGTCCATGAGTTGTGGCATATACTAGTAGCATCATGAAGCATTTCGCAGTGCATGTGCATGCCATACAGCGGTCAGGGATTCATGTCAGGGCTTGCCTTAGATAAAGCTCAGCTCACCGGGGGCGTGTGATAGACTGGATGAGAACCGTGTAAAAGCAGTACTTTTGTGTAGGTGGGTGGAGGGGCGTATTACAACAGGTGCTCCAAGATGGTCTGGACAGGCAACCTGTTCGAGAACAACACTGCCAGATCAGGCAGCGCTGGCATGGAGCTAAACCAGTGCAGCGGGGATATCCGCCAGTCCACCTTCTTCAAGAATAGGGTAGGCGTCTGCAACATATCCAAAACCTGCTTTTGGTATACATGCTGCAAGAGTACTGGTGCATAGCCTAGAATCGAATAGTTCCAGGAGTTCACAAACGCCCTGGCGTGGTGTCAGAAAAGCTGTTCCAGCCGCATAAGGAGTATGCAGTGGTGGTGAACCCCAGACTATCTTATATTGTCAGACTTTGGCTTGTCAGCTTTGCACCTTGTGGAGGCGTGTTGGCTCGGCACAGGCTGGATGTGTGATGTGGAAGGACTTTAGTACTACATCCTTGGTTACACCATCACAACTCATCCACCTAAAGATGTTCAAGGACGCTTTCCGCTCGTTTGTTAGCGATATCATTAGAAATGAAGAGTTACTTGGGAATGTGCAACTCAGGACAATGATTGCTGATCGGTCTGAGAAGATTCTGCCTCCATTCTGTAGAGGGATTCTGTATTTTATACTGCACTTGCGTCTCTGCAAGGGAGAAGGGAGGCAGTTTCTCCATGGACCATTCAGCATCAGTGTCATGTACTTGCCTCTTGAGCGGCTCAGCATCCCTGCTGGGAGGCACCTTGCGCCTCAAACTTGTGTGTGTCTCTGCAGGGAGAGAAGGGAGGCGGGATATTCATGGACCAGTCTGCAATCTCCGTGCTCAACTGCACCTTTTCGGGCAACTCTGCATCCCTGTTGGGAGGCGCCCTGTACCGCTCAAGCACGACGCGCAGCTCGGACGTGCGCGGCTGCAGCTTCCTCAAGAATAGCGCTGGGCAGTTTGGCGGGGCCATCTACGAGCAGATGATAGATAGCGGCAGCATAGAGGTATGCCGGCGCACTCTCACCCAACTTGTAGGCAATGGCTATGCTGCAGATGTGCTAAGGGGTGGCAAGCAGAGGAATTCCCTGGTGTTGTGGGAGCAATCAGAGAAAGATGTCTAGGAAGCCTATTGTGCGCAGCAAAGCTGCAGATGCTCTGATGTTGCGAGCATATATACCTGGAGAGGTCGCAAAGATTGTGTGCCTGTATATGACATTGCAGATAGGCAATCATGTTTGCAGCAGAACATGAATGCAGAGCTGCTAGGCAGGCAAGATTGGGCTACATGCACAGTGGCTGCTGCAAGACCCAATACGTTGTCTCACAGACTGACGCCTTCTCCATATGCAGGGCTGCCGCTTCAGCGGCAACACAGCTCCCAATGCGCCCGCACTCTGCACCCGCCTGTCTTCCACAGACGTGGCAGCCGACAACGTGGCCCTCAACCCCGCGGACATCCAGTACATGGACCACTGAGCTGCTCGGCAGCTGCCCGGCGTGCCTCATGGGCCCAAAACATGGGCGGGTGGCACCTGGCGAATCGAGAGAGTGTACTCAGGGGCTGTCCTAGACAGCCCGGCTCACTCTTCCTCTATGGCCAGTGAAGGGGCTACCCTTCTGCTATATTCCCGGCAAGTGTTATCGTCAGATTGCTTACACTCGCCGCAACTGCGCAACTGTATCTACTGCTGGGCAGCGCCGCAAATCCCTTTTTGCCTGACAAAATATGGACGATGAGCCACACATAGCAAACTTACACATCATATTCTTGGCAGCTGCACCAGCTGATATATAGGGAGGAGTGTCAGCAGGCTTCAGCCCACTTTTAGCAAAGGCACTGCCGTTGCGCAAGGCGGAAGCTGTTGCCTTCTCCGGCCTTGAGTGCAAGTGTGCCCGGCAACATCATGCGCATCTTACAAGCGCTCTTTCCATTGTCGGCCCAAATTTGACAGAGGGGCAAGCGTGCTGACAGAGCACTTCAATGCTCTGCTGTCCTTGGCATGTGCCACGTATATTTATTGCTCCTGCTGCAGAGCGGTATTCTCAGCATGGGGGCATACTTAAGGCCCTGTTTGGCTCTTCAAGAGTCTTGTGTCCCGATACAATCTAACAAGTCCAGTCACGACGAAGATTGCGAGAGCTGCCATGAGACACGTGCAACCATGCAGCCAGCCTCCAAGCTTTTCATGTCATATGGTAAAGGTTTGTGAGAGAGCTGCGGCTATGGACAGTCATAGCGCCCACATTTGGGTTCCTTTCAAGAAGTTCCCACGTATATCTTCCTGGACCATACAGAGACGAGATGCGCAAATGCTGAAGGAGAGAGGACAATCTTGCAACAGCTCTCCACACGCGTGCAGTCCGCCCGTTTATGACACGTGCAACGCTCAGAATAAGTCATGACAATGATTCGCTGCGGGATGCCTCCAGCAGCTGTGACAGGTACAGTGTGCATGTCCCACCTGCTAAAGTATGTAGCCATTTTGGTCAGGAGGGAGTATTGCAAAGGTATGCTTAAGGGGACATCTTACATAAAGGCCAGTCAATGACTTTGCAGCCAAAAAGACTTATGACAACCATACTCCCTTATGGAGGTATCACGCATATGCATATAGTGTTACAGGACACGTTCAGTTTGACCCCAAGAGTTCTGTATATCTGGCTGTATCTCTGCACCATGTCCAATCCTGAAGGTGGTTATAGAGAGGGTGGACAGACAGCTTGGCAAACCAAATGGATGCAGGTAATTTGATGGTGCTCACAACAGCAATGTTTTGAAGCAACAAGCCCCAGTGACAAGTGTGAATGCATGAATGAAGAATATGGCAATACATGGGAAGACGTATATGGGCAAACAATGGGAATGCAGTGTATAGGACACATGAGTGTAACAGTGAAGCAATCTATGAGCTTGCAAAGCATACGCATCAAACAGAGCTGGAGGGCAGAGTGTCGTGCAGCTGCACCCATGGCATCCATGTGCAAAGCCTTGAGGCTTGAGCTCTCAGGCAGTGAACCCAGTGTTGTGGGACTGCACAGGCCCAAGATGAGCACGATGACAGACAAGCTAACTTGCATGCCATGTACTAGGGCAGTACGCAATTCAGTTACAAGTACGGCACCTGCAGGTGATACCTTGACCCGGCACCAAGCCGCTAGGTGCACCATATACTTCTCAGCACCACCAATGTGAGTTCTTCTATGGAGTTACACACAAAACCAAAGTGGAATGAGATCAAATACAAACGCCCTGTTGAGGGCGTAAGAAACAAAACATTGCGCTGACGTACTTGGCCTCTGGCACAATTCAAATCATGAGGTGCAATTGAACCTGCACCCCCCAAAATCATACCTCAGGCATCAAAGCCACTGAGTTTAGTAAATGCCTAGGCTTGCGAGACTGCTGATGGCCTAGGATGCAGTTCATCACAAAAACCGTCCCTATGTGACATGCCTCATGCCAGAATTGTAACTCTGTATCCGATCTGCACTTGCACTTGTCTGCAGAGTCTGCTGCAGATTTACTATAAAGTAGGCCATGGCATGAAAGTAGGCCTGCTTGGGACTCTTATACACAATTGCCACGCGTCTTCCCATTGCTGTACGATCCACTCGGGCAAGAGGCTTTCCAATGCGGGATAGAGATCGCATTTCCTGGGGTTCCTTGGACGCAGCAAACACCTCCGCTGGACTCTGCGCATCACTGTGTTAATTAGCCTCCATTTTGTGAATGCCACATGTGAGGATGCCAGCCAGCGTCAAGGCCATGGTGCTTGTTCCAAGCCTCTACACGGGCATGGATTATGAGCGCGGACGCTGATAGGGCTTGCATCATGAGCGCAATATGCACCATATGGAACCTGCTGTTGCAAGGCTGAGATGTCTGAGTGTTTATAGGGCCATGTGTTATGAGTGTCTGACCAGTGTTTGTTGATGATGAGCTCGAGCCGCCGGAAGAGGTGCTGCTGCTGCCAGGCGTTTTGGAGGCATTTGGCGCGTTGGGGTTGGTGCCTGGCGTTCTGGGAGTGTAGGCGCTGGTTGGCGTGTTGGTGTTGGTGTTAGGCGTTCTTGCGGTGGTAGTTTGGGTGTTAGTGTTGGTGTTAGGCGTTCTTGTGGTGGTAGTTGGGGTGGTCGCTGCACCGTCAAGGCTGTGTTAGGACAGCATGCAGAGAATTGTCCAAGCCAGATGACAGGCTTACGGCATCATGGGCCCTCTTATGTCAGTCTTCAAGGCTTCAAGCACATTGCTGGCATCAGGACATGATACAGCTCAGGAGTGAGTCCGCAGGATCCTCCGTTCCTGGATGCAGGGATGCATACCATTCACCGTGACGTATGCAGCTCACCGGTGGGGGTTTTCTGGACTACAGGCGTGACAGGCTGCGGGTGAAGGATCTGGAGGCCGTCGTCACTGTGTTGCCGAGATCCGAAGAGCAGCTGCTGAAATCGGTCCCGGTACAGCGCAGCAGGGATCGCCCTACAAACAAGATGCAATCTGGCATGTTGGGCTGCCAGCAGTGCAGTGCAGAGCAGGGAAATATACAGTACTGGTGAGCAGCGCAACCTTAACGACAACAGTACTAGAGAGCCTAAAGATACGCAGCATTAGAAGGTTATAGAGGATCGATCTAGCTCTACCTTTCCTGGTGAAAGGGGCGCTTGCCGCGCTGAACGCGACATCGCAGCTCATAGCCAGGACGCAAGCGCATATCAGAAGGTGGTGTGTCGACATCCTTGCTGCCTGCACGACAAGTAGACATTAATAGGAAGAATGCATCACTATATCACACCGTTTTGGGTGGTCCCTGTGGCGTGGGCCACTTTGAAGGGCCCTGAACGGCACGCTACTGACTCAGCCCTCGGATCGACTAAGACGCATTCGCAGCCTGTGGCTTTCATAATGCGGCCGATGCCAGAAGGCGTTCTTATGCTTGTGATGAACCAGGCTGCAGCTGGTCGCCGGATGCGCCGACAGAATCTTCCGGTTAACGAGCACAGATGCCGAGCAGTACTCAGAGCAGACTACTAAGACGTCTGTCATGCCTTGCAAGCATTGATACGCAGTCAGGGATGCTTGAATCTGTAATTTATCGCCATGTCCCTATCGTAGCACAAGTGGCTCGACCTGGGACCAGGTCCAAGGCCCCAGGCGACCAGCTCACACCGATCACTCCTTAAGCACGTATGGCTTGGCACAACGAGGCAGATGCTCACCTTTACTTCCGGTAGATGCAATGGGAGGGGAGAGTGCTGTCGGCGCTGGAGATTTGCGATTGATATGGCAGGTGACCTGAGATCTGCTGTGCAGCGCTCGGCGTGTTGCCTATTAGGGAACGCGGATATAAATAACGTGACATCCGGTGCCCTTTTGAGCGACCGTTCACTAAGTGAAGTTCACTTTGCAAATTTCACTGATCTGCGTATCTGAAAGCCATAGCTCCCAAGGAGCCCGATGATCCTTCAACGACAAGGTGCCACCATATTCAAGAGCTCTTTGACACATGAATGGGCACGTCGTATCGCTTCAGCCTACGGGGCCTTCATATGTCGCGAATCTATTTCGGGATGGCGTGGGCTTGCATACCAGGCCGATGTCATGGACGGGCTGTGTAGTGGTAACCCACATCAACGTAGCACGGCGTCGAGCGACCTGTTGTACAGCAGCAGATCATGACGTCATGACATCAGCTAACTCCGTACAAATCTGCAAGAAAACTGAGGCTCCTGTATGGGCTGTGCTACCAGCACTATAGCGGTCAACACCTGTGCATCCTGTGCACTGCAATGTGAATGCACTCTCTTGCAGACTATGCATTCACTCCGCTTCAGAGTCTTTGCTGGCCCCAGGCCGCAGGCTGCACTGGCTGTGCAGAACATCAGCACATGATGGCACCGGGCGCTAGCATATGCTGCACGCAATCGCTTGCATAGTTGGATTTGGTAAGCAACAACTGTGCCTGCACACTTTCTGCCATGTAGCAAGGGACCACGTACAATGCGATCACCTCATGTGCATCAATTGATATCACACGCCTTTGACATTCCTATCTACACAGTGTGTTGCTCTAGGTCCTGGCCTGGCAGGCTGTCTACTCAGCTGCGCCCATCATGGTATGATACAGTTAGCAGCCGGCTACAGCCTCCTGCCCTGTTGCAGATCTGACCCAATTGCCAGACACTTCGGGCCAATCCTAACTTGGAGGAACTTGAAGGTGATCGAGCAGCCTCAGCACGGATGTCAGCTCCAACCCCTTCTCGAGCTGGACACTGATGACTTGGCTGTTCCGGGCCAGAGACAAACGTGTGACACAGTATGCGACGACATCTCTGACTAGCATGCCACGATCCATCACACCAACTCTACGCAAGTGTGTGCAAGCTGATCTCGTTGATGCCCTTGAACAGCGCCGCTCCGGCGAGGCCACCCACGAATCCACCCGTGACAGGGATCCAGCTGTAGTCCCACTCCGATCTGCCCTTGCCCGGAATGGGCAGTGCCCAGTGCATCAGCCTGGGCCCAAAGTCCCGCGCAGGGTTCATGGCAACGCCTGTGCAGTGCAGTGCAGGGAATTTTGGTCAGCAGAAGACATGGATTGTAAAGATTGTACACAGCAGAGCACTGAACCCACCAGAAGTCGACGTCAGACAAGTACATATCTAGGGCACCTTCACGGATGGAGGACGCTGTAGGAATATCTAAGGCCAAGGATGTGCAGCACAATACGAGATCGGCAAAGGGGGCCTTCAGCGGCTGCCAGAGCCTGCCAGTATCATCGTCACAGTGGTATAGCTGCAAATGACCAGCCATGTATACGAAACAGCAGTTCCTGGTGTCTCACCTGTTGGACCGCCAAGGCCCAGAATCAGCACCACCACAAACAGGCCAACGAAGAAAGCCTTCAGGGAGTTCCAGAGCTGGGCGAGCTGGTTGTCAAAGCCCACGCCCCTTGCATCGATCAGCAGCACTCCCATGACTAGCGTGAGTGTCGCCAGGAACTCCTACATGCGAGGTAATGTATAACAGCAGAGCTGCTGTCTACCACCAGTCAATGCACATGCAATGATGTGCTCTCACACAGATCGTGTCTGCAGAGTCACATGGTGCATGGAAAACATCCTGAGGGTGCAGCTTCTCACCACAAGCAGGTTGAAGAGGGGGGATCTGATGCCAGGCCTGGTGCTGAAGACACTGAGCTTGGCATTCTGGACGCAAGCAGAAAACTGTCAAGCCCAGCGCATGTCCCTGTCTGATGCCATCAAGGATGATCCCACATGAGATCTGCATGTTGCATGCTTGCACCCAGCAAAACACAGCCTTCCCATGAACACGTCATTCACTGACGCAATGACACAGTCAGGTGCGAGAGCCCCAGCATTTGCTTGTTATGCTATCTCATCAGGACCAGGCTGAAGGGCGCTACCTGATCTGCTACAATGGCTGCCTCATAGAGTGCATCCAGGTGCGTTTTGGGCTTCTGATCAGGCTGGTTCCCCTGCTCACAGCAGGAGCAGTCATCAGCAGTAGGCTTACTTCCAACACTTACATAATTTGTGCAACAGCAAGCTGAGAGGTAAGTCACATGCATGCTATCACGGATCTGTTCGTAATCTCAAAAGGTGGCCGGCCCGGCTGCCCAGGATTGGGGCTACTGGGCAGCGCTCTGCATGTCTTGTGCTTCCCAGATATAAGCACACCTGGATCTGAGCCTTTTGCAGGTCCTGATGGTCTCCATCAACTGGAGGTGCAGACTGGGTTGCAAAGACGCTTGTTTGGTGTCTCTGGGTGCTGCCAATAGAGGCTGCTCGCCCCAGGGTGGCTCGCTGGGTATCCAGGTCCATGTTGTTGTCTGACTCGAGCTTCTTCAGGCGAGCATGCATATCGCACACCTGCATGCCACTGACAGCGTGTAATAAAGAGGACCTTAGTCCTCTTCATGTCAGGATGAGGATCATTACATCCACAGGACCCATGAGCACTGCTATCAGCATGCATAGAGAGGGTATGCTATGTCAGCTAGCATCACACTCCTACTCTTGAGGAGTGAGCAAGTTCCTGGCGTACCAGGAACGCCTCTGCTGCCCTGAGGGCTCTTGTCATGACGCGCATTTCTTGCTTTGATGTATCTCTCTATATAGCAGCAGGTACGTCCCAGGACCCATGACATGTTGGCAAGAACTGGTGGGACGCATCTGTTTGCAAGGAGAACAAAAATCGAGCTCGTGCCTCCCACCAGCTTGCCGACTGGGAGGTGCTGTGAGTCACCCCGGTATGATGTATTAGGGACTCAGATTGCAGGACTTCGCATCTCGCTGTGCATGGAGGTTTGTGTGCTGGAGACAGAGTGATTCACCTGGACGGAGTGGCGGCGCAGATACCCTTCAGGACTCCTCACAGACTCCTTGCCCAATGCATGCTCCACCAAAGATACATGGTAGTGCTCGTGCACATGGTTGGGCTGAGCCAGGTAGTACCTGCATGGCATACCTCAGCTCACATCAGTTCTAGGATGCAGCTCTGCAGCTCTGCTCTGCTGAGCTGTGGTAAAGTGCAGTTGTTGATGCTGAAGGAAGTCATCACGTGTTGTAAGTAGAGTGTGAAGATGGGCACGAGCAAGGGTATCACATGCTAGCTTGCCTTGCACTGTAGAGCACCACTTAAGGAGGTGAAGATGACAGCTGCAAGGGAGAGGGGTGTAGATGCTTGCCTTACATCCTTGAGGGCGTCTTTGAAGCCCTTTCTGGCTGAGGCATGGGGCCTTGTGTCATAGGAAGCAACGCTGCAAGGGAATCTACTCATTTCAGAGTAGCGTCAGTAGACCAAATTCCAGTGCCTGCCTACTGAGTAGGTGATACCAGGGGCCCACAGCTTCAGTGTGTTGCATTTGGCATTCATATCCTCCCCTTAGATCAACATCATGAGCGCTTGCAGTACTGTTATGTGACATTTCTAAAACATGTACCATTGCGGGCTAATGTGAGCGTGGTGCCAATTTTAGTGAGCTCTGCAAAATGGTGCATAGAATAACAACAGCACTGCTGTGCATGGTGCCATCAAGGCAACAAAGGGCATGCCAATGCTAAGAGGGGCTCACTCGAGGATGCCCTGCGTAACAGCGTCGCGGCTGCGCAGCAGGACGTCGTCGGTGCTCAGCGCAGGCGGCTCGGGGAGGCTCTTGAAGTGCGGAAGGTAAAACAGCCACACCAGCAGTGCGCCTGCATGCACGTGCACCTTCACTTTTGTGCTCTGGTATCAGGTCTTGGGTGCAATTCTGCCCCGTCAGATGTTCCTGTGGGCTACACCAAACTGGTACATGTCTCACACATGCCTCAATGACCAGATGAGAGCTCAGTGCAAGCAGACAGGTGCTACAGCATAAGCACAGGTGCCACAATAGCAGCTGCCACCCCCAGTGTGAACCCCAGGAGTATCCCTATGCCGGTAGGCTCTCCATGTGAACCTCACACAAGAAGTCCTGGGATGGTCCCGCAGGCATGAGCTTAACAAGGGTACAGGCAAGGCTGCAGGGGACCCTGCAACAGCGCCAGGGGCAGTGAACAAAGGAGCGTGCCTATCATGGCGCCGCCCAGCTCAGCCGCTGACAGGGCGAAGAAGTCCGCTGCGTCGAGGTCCCCTATTAGCCACAGCCCCAGGCAGTATGCAGGGTTCATGTGCGCGCTGACGTGCTGCACAGACACTCACATGGCATCACATGCAATGCACATGCGCAGCTAGCTTCAGTTGATGCTTGCTCTCACTCTGCAGGGTTCATCTGTGCCATGCTGACGTGCTGCACAGGCACGCGCAAAGCGTCACATGAGCACCCGCTCGGTGCAGTGCACAGTCAATTACTCTGGAAGCTACAGCCCCCAGGCAGTATGCAGGGTTCATGTGCACGCTCGCATGCTGCACTGATGAGCACATGGCGCCTTGATCAATAAGCCTTTGTGTGTGTGGGCACACGAGGATGGCATCACCATGGATGAGAGTGTTCTCAGTGATACAGTGGCCTCTCAGCGTCCTAGCTTGAGGGATGTCATGCCCTAGAGAAGCTCACAGCGGATCTGCTCTTAGGAGTGGCTCATCAGCGATGTAGTGGGGTTGGGACGCACCGACAAGCAGATCAAGGCTACGAAGAAGGCATATCCAAAGCCAAAGGCAACCTGCAAGCCCCACAGCATGAGCTCCTTTGCCGAGGAAGATCCCTTGTTTGCTGACACATGCAACGCGGTATACATATCATTGAGGATGCATCCTTCAGATGGAGATGCGTGGAGCATCAGGCGTACCCAGCCAAAGCCCATGTTGTGGCCTTTGGTTTTGTTGAGGAGCTCGTTTGCGAGCGTCCCCTCGCCGAGAAAGATCATCAGTCCCGTGGCGATTGCCTCGCTGCCGCACCTTGCGCCGAGGGAATACAGTCCGGTGTAGCCCATTACTCTCACCGCTGTGATGGCCTTAGGCAGAAGCGCCTCGGGCAGCCTTGAATAGCCCGTCAGCGGAGCCTTCCCTTGTACTCGTGTCTAGTTATGTTGAAATGGTTTCTAGGTGTGCACGAGGGACGTCTCTGCCAGGACGATGTACGGCAAGTACTGGCAGAGAGCAAGTCAGGGTTTCCGGAACACTTCCGAAACCCGCGGAAGCTGGGGCCGATTAGGAGAAGCTGCCTCTCACTGACCAACCTGCAACTGCTCGCAAATAGCAGCATGCCTTGGAGACCACATACACAGAGGGACCTAAATTATTATTGAGCATCTGCCTGGACCATCGCGAGCATGGCAAGAGCATTCAGACGTGAATGACCTTGGTGGTACAGCTGTCATCAAGCCGCTTTGCTTTGCTGATTGAGGTCGCCGCGGTGTCCAATGGCGTCAGCCATCCGCACATGACTCTTGTCAAAGCTTAAAGGGGTCGAGGAGCAGTGCATCGGGTGTATCTGAGAGCTGCCTGTACAGCGCAATAGTTTACTTGGGCGCCCCATAGCACGATACATCCAGTTGAGCAGACACAGGCCTTGCTGTCTCCCATAATCCAGGAAGCCAACTGAAATCTGGGAGCCTGGTCCGGTGAGACTTTATGTCCTATTACCGCTCTGCCATCTTGAACTTTAGGACTCTTCATCTGTGGCGTAAATGGCCAACTGTAGAAAGCCTGGCGCATCATTGCTTGGATATGAGCTCGTTCCTCGCTTCACGCCGCGCAACGAGCATCGAGGCAGTGTAGGGCTGCCAGCTACCATCTCAGTCCTCTACCAATGGCTTTGGCTTGGATTCCTATGCGTACGGCTTCTTGGGAGACCCTCCCCGTACAGTATGCGCTGGTCGTGTGTTTACTACAGAGAAGTCTTTCATTGTGGGTGAATGCTGCAGGGCTGTTGGGATGTAGCTTGGGAAGGTGACTGGAGCCCATGAACTCATCACCAGGGCTTGCTCGCAAGCGGACGCTGGTGCTTCTGAACATCGCCTCTGTTGTCGAGCGAGCAGACGAGCAGGTGCACCTCATCCCAATCTCAGAAACACCCTTGCAGCCTGCTCCAGCCCACTTTCAGTCAACTGACTCTAGTCCCTGCTGCACACGGGATCTAATCGAGTCTGCAGGCAGACTGGGGCTTCCTAGCCAAGATCAATAGCCCATGCAGTCTCAGCTGTTCAAGGTTCCTGAGTGTGACAAAATCCTGCATCCCATGGTTAGCTCCTGGGCTTGTACTGCACCCCTGATTGAGCTGGTGTAAATACACCCCTTAGCACTCGGTTGGCCCCTCTGCAGGTGCTACCAGCGGTGTATCTCTTCATAGGGAAGGCACTGCATGCCACGCCAGCACAACTTGGGACCCTCACACTCTGCAGGGCTCTTGTTCAGGTGAGCTTGCATGTATGCATGTGCTTGCTGTGATTCATCTCTTGTGTACTGCCAATGCTCATCTTGGGGGCATATCCCTGCGAGAAAGTCTGTCCGCAGACCGTGTGATTGCGGCTGATCATGCACTTTCCCCTACTGCTTCTTAGCGCTTGCGCATAGAGTATTGTCTGACACGAAACCCCTTGCTGTACCTCTTTGCAAACCCTGTGAGCATGTCTGATTGCTGCGGGCAGCAGTTGATCCTGCAGCAGGAAGCCGTCTCACAGCATGCTAACTTGTGTCCGGTGTACATGCAGGCGCTCAGCTCTCCGATCAGCGGAGTGGTGGGGAACAAGGTGGATCGGACACATATAGTCTCCTTTGGATGCTTTCTCTGGGGCATCATGACTGCAGCCATCGGCATGGCAGACTCTCTTAGACAGGTGTGATGCTCGTCCTCCTAGACACCACCTTGGATATCATCTTAGACACCACCTTGGATATATCTTATACTTACCTCAAGCACCTTTGTGCACCCTTGTATCCTTTCTGCTAGCTTTCTATGGGGCATTGTGAGTGCTGCTCTTGGCATGGCAGACTCTGAGACATGTGTAATGGTCACCTCTCACCCTCCTGTCATCTCAGATAGCCCTGTGCAGTGCAAGGTGCTTTTCATGTCATGACTGCTCTGCACCAAGTCCCCGGAAGGCAAGCTGCTGGGGTCAGGCACTGCAACACTCACTACCACTACTGATGGGTATGACCCTTGATCAGCAGTGTCAGAATGCACCTCTGTGCAGGCAATGATCTACAGCGGGATAAATGGGATAGGCTTGGCGCTCGTCGTGCCTTGCGTACAGAGCTTGATAGCAGACTACACACCAGCAGAGAAGCGTGGGGCGGCCTTTGGTGTTCTGTACTTCACAGGCGCTCTAGGTGAGCTGTCACGGATGTTTTGCATGCATGCCATTGTCAGTCAGCGCAGAGCCAAACCAAGGATACACCCCTACGACTGGTCTGGAATCTAGCCGACAGATGTCCTGTATATGGCAGCAGTGATCTCTGGACTCATAAGAGCCCGCACCCTGATGTGTTGTCTGAGGGCAGCAGAAGGCTCTTGCTCGGACAACCGGCTTTGGGCACTGTAGTCTTATGCTGACCCACGATTTTACCGGATGCCACCAAACCTTGCAAGGAGCACCAGCTTACCAGGAATACATGTGCAGGTGGGCTGATAGGGGGATTTTTTGCCACAAATCTGGGGCGGAGCACAGTGTTTGGGATAGAGGGGTGGAGATGCGCCTTCCACCTGGTGGCGCTCGTCTCAATCGTGACCAGCGTCATGACGATGTGGCTGGCTGTGGATCCCCGAAAGAAGCTTGCGGTGAGTCATGTGATGCCCCCTCAAGCATGGTGTAGTCATAGATTACTAACACCTTGCAAGGCCCTGGTCTCTATGGTGACCAGCGTCATGACGATGTGGCTGGCTGTGGATCCCCAAAAGAAGCTGGCGGTGAGCCACCTCTGAGGAAGTGTTGCCTACTAGACAGCTGTATTGATAATAACACGATAGCCTGTACGGGTGGGGGTTCTCAGCTAGCAACAGGGCCAAGACGCTCTTTACTCTTAAGACCAGCGCCGACTGAAGCTTGCGGTCAGTCATGTACATGGCCTGATGCCTGCACAGGCGTGGCGTGATCATGAGCACTAGCTTCTGGTGGAGCTGGATACTTGGTGATTAGCGGGTTTTTCCTTTGCTAGCTGGGTACACCCCCCAACCAAGGGGCTGTATCGGTTGATTGTGCCTGCAGGAGCGTGGCATGCAGCTTCGTCTAGGGTCCCTCATTTGACATACATGATTTGTGTGAAATGTCCATCGGTCGGAGCAATGCTGCATGGGCTGAACTCTTTGTTGGGAGACAACCCCAAGGATGAATAGACAGAGGACGCGGACATGACGTCGAAGTCCGAAGTGCCCACTACATATAGATGGGGTTGACTAGTTGGGTAGACTGCTGCAGGGTCTCATCTTGCCCTTGGGAGACAACCCCAAGGAGCAATGGACGGAGGATGCAGAGAGTGCTTGAGGTCTGAAGTGCCACTGCATGTAGATGGGGTTGATGCACTGGGTGAACTGCTGCAGGGCCTCATCTCGCCCTTGAGAGACAATCCCAAGGAGCGATGGACGGAGGACGCAGAGAGCGCCTTCCCGAGCATGAAGCTCCCAGGAGTGGAGAGTCCCAGGCGGAAGAGCACCCTCAGGTGGGCACACAATACAGAGTCCTCAGCATGATAACAGGGACTTGAAGGCCTCTCATGCGCACCAGCAATACGCCTGCTCGTGTTGAAGCATCTCAAAGCAGACAATGGCCTCCTCTGAGACATTGTTGCGGATGTTGAGGGAGAACTGTGGCTTTCCAAGTGTGGCTGAAGCACATACCGGCTGGCGGATTGCCCACAGCATCTATTCCCGCACAGCAATGTTCATGCGTAGAGGCACGCAGTGACCATACCCAGCTCACCATCTGCTAAGGTCTACTGCCTCATACGGAGCTATACCTCTTGCTGGTGTGGTGTCAAACAAGGAGGGTCCCATGATTGACAGGGATCACATCCTGGCAGACTTGATCCGATGCCTGTCAAGACTATGCAGAGGGTGCAGGGGCAGTCTGGGTGACAAGGCCAGTCTTGCCTTCCCTGTCAAAGTTCTGCCATTCATGGCAACTGTGTCCTTGCAGGTTGGATCTGACGCCAATCAACACAACCACAATTGAGAACGCGCCCAAAGTGCCCAACAGGAAGATATGGGAGGATGTACTCAGCGTGATGCGAATACGCACCTTCCAGATAATTGTCCTGCAGGTGAGTCTCATTCTCACGTTGACCTCCGTGTAGGCTTGTCCATGCCTCTTGCTGCTGCATGCTTTGCGCAGCCGTGCCCGCCTTGTCATGCAGGGTGACTGGTCATCACTCAGCAAAGCCTGCTGCATGGCAAGAACAGAGTTTCTGGCTGTACATGGCTGTAAGGGGTCGGGCATCACAGACGCCTGCTGTCGTTGAATTCTCAATTGGGCTGATGGTGACTGAGTATCACAGACAAAACAGAGAAACCTGCTGTGCTTGGAACTACACTGTCAGTATGACGACCCTAGATGTTCAATCAAAGCTGGTATCTCTGCGTGCAGGGCATCGTAGGGAGCATGCCGTGGAATGCGATGGTGTTCATCACATTGTGGCTACAGCTACTGGGATTCAGCGACTTTGCAGCCTCACTGTTGATGGCGCTTTTTGCGCTGGGGTCAGCATTGGGTGGACTGCTGGGTGGCGCCATAGGTGTGCCATGAGCTACTCGGCATACCTTGTGAAGCGCCTGTTGCTATGAGCTGTGTCAGCACCCCCATTATTGCCCTTGCATTGCCTGCCTGCCAGCAAGCCAGGCAAAGCATGTTATGTGCTTTTGGCCTGCTGTGTGCACAAGCGTGCTCATGGAGAGTTTGTTGAGAGTTTCAAGCCACATAGATGCACAGACCCAATCCATCACTACGCAGGTGACTGGGCGGCAAAAACTGCGCCAGACAAGGGGCGGATCATGGCAGCGCAGTTCAGCGTGGCGTGCGGTCTTCCCTTGAGCATTATCCTGCTCAAAGGGTTGCCTACAGAGGACGCGCAGGGCTTCATGGATTCTCTAGCGCCCAGATACGCGCTGGTCATGTCCTTGTTCGGCCTTCTGATCAGCTGGTGAGCAACTGCCTATTGAGACATTCAAGAGCGCCTTTGCAGAGACTCCTCGTTCTCTTAAAGATTCCTGGTGCTGTATTCTACCAGTTCCTTGTTTAGGCGGCTCGTGAGCTGCTGAGTAAACCAGTCACTACTGTCATTGTATTGCAGCTGCCATGGGATCATGGTGCTGTGGAATGTTGTGTGATGCCTGTCAGCGGAAAATCGTACTTGTGCTATGAAGGTCTATACAGCCAGGCTGCTTGCAAGTACAGGGGCAGTGGCAAAAAGGATCCCCTTTGTGTCTCGTCGATAAGTATCAGCTATCCTCAGCATGCCGCTGTGCTGCGTGCAGGTGCGGGAGCGCAAACTCAGCCATCTTCGCAGAGATTGTGCCGGACAATCTGCGCTCGGTCATCTATGCGTTTGACAGGTCGTTTGAGGGCGCTGTGGCTGCATGCGGGATGCCGCTAGTGGGTGTGTCACCCTTTGTGTGCCAACCTTCTGAGTCATATCATGCAGACCCTGCATGTGGATGCCAGTAGTGGGTCCGTCACCCGCTATTAAGCTATAGCCTGACATCAGATAGAGCCTGTGCTGTATGGGCCATACACCGCCATCTTTGCATAGGAGCACCAAAGGGAGCCTTCACTGCCTTGACCCAGAAATGTGACACCTCAACCCTGCAACGTTGATTCCCACTGTGCAGGAATCATCGCTGAGAAGGGCTTCAACTTTGAGGGCCACCTGGCAGAGTCCCACGCTGACGCGGCGAAGGCGTCCCTGAACGCTAAGGCGCTGGCGAATGCGCTGCTGGTCTGCCTAGTAATTCCGTGGACGCTTTGTGTCGTCTTCTACACAGGCAAGTGTACCCTTGCGCAGTAGATAATCCGTGGTTTCAATTTGCTGAGCATTCGATGACCATGTGCCTCCTAGGCACATCCTTACTGTGAGTTCTGACACTGGAATTAAGTGGGCCAACTTGCCTGCAAGGCTGTACATGCGTATCCTAGGGACAGGCGGTGAAGAAGCGTATGAGATGGCAGAGTGTTGAGATGCATTCCCTGAGGAACAATGTATGTAGAAAACTGAAGTCGAATGGGATGCGCTGCTGCAGGGCTGTACAAGTATCACCTGGGGGACAGGCGCAGAGCAGGCATAGGAGTTGCCACAGACTATGTATGCACATCCAGGAATGTCTCATGTAGACGAGACATGCCATGCAGGTTGTGCTGCTGCAGGGCTGTACAAGTGATACCCGAGGGACAGGCGGAGACTTAACCACAGAGCATGCATGCATCGCCCAGCGGATAGCTCACGTGGGAGAGACAAGTAATGTGGAATGCGCTGCTGCAGGGCTGTACAAGTACTACCCGAGAGACAGGCATCGGCCAGGGGATGGCATTGCCACAACTCTGTATGCGCCACCCAAGAGACGTTGATCCAGAAAAGCCAGTGATGCGGGATGCGCTATTGCAGGGCTGTACAAGTACTACCCGAGGGACAGGCGGAGGGCGGGAAATGGCGTGGCGCAGGACGTCAAGATCATGGGATCTAGCCCGAGGCCGTCCCCGGCCGCCCCGGTGATTGTGGAGGTGGCTTCGGGCAGCTCGAGCAACCGCCTGGCCCCGAGAGCAAGCCATGGATACTCCCCGATTAGCTGAGCAGCAGAGGGCACCTTGAGAGCACAGTGCCTGCCTGGCTGAGGCGGTTTCAGCCTAAGACAGGCTCATGGGTTTGGCCGAAGCTGTCCCCGGCCTAGGCCACGCGAGCCTGTAAGGGAGCTGACGGGGAAGGTAATTCGCCGCGCTGACACTGACTACCTGGTGTCGTACCTTGCAGAGGACAGGAAGGGGCACATACTGGTGGTTATTAACCACTCAGATGCGATCGTGCAGGACTTCCTAGAAAGCATGAACCCGGAGGACAGTGGTTACCTGTTCTTCGCTTCTGAGCTTGAAATAGACCCCATAAACAGCTGCATGGTGCCAAGGCACAGGATAGCTACTGATGGGGAAATTGATGGCCTAAAAAACAGCAGGCCGGCCGGCCCGGCGATTGTCGAGGTTGCTTCGGGCAGCTTGGGCAACTGCCCGGCCCGAGAGCCAGCCATGGGTACTCCCCAATTAACTGAGCAGCAGAGGGCGCCTGCAGCACAGGTGCCAGTATACCTGAGGCGGCTTGTGCCGGTCGTCATGGGAGTGGCTTTGGACAGCTCAGGCAGCCGCCAGCCTCCGAGGTCGCCACCCAAAAGCTAGGTGTGGGCCACCCCACAAACTGAGCGCTGTCCAGCTGAGCAGCAATGGGTTTCAGTGCGCACATTACTTGCGTAACCGAGGCGGGTTCAGACGAGAGGCCAAGCTCATGGCAGATGACATTACGGTTCCGGGCCCGGTCATTGTGGTAGTAGCTTTGGGCAACCTGGCAGTTGTTTGGCCCTGAGAGCTAACCATGGGCAAACCCCAGAGTCAGAAGTTTCCAGCTAGCAGCACAAGGCCTCACGGGATGCACCAATACTGCTCTGAACTCCTGCAGCACAGCTCCTGCTGATGAAGGCTGCTTTTGTCAATCACTGCAGAGGTATGTTCAGGCAGTGAGAGTGAGAGTTACTGCTTGGCCTGAGCAGCGGGGCATCGCTCAGAGGATGAACGTCCTGCTATACTGCGAAAGGGATGAAAGCGGCCCTTGCCAGACGACGCTCAACTGTACCGCTCGGCAACCACCTTTGCGATGAGATGGTCTTGCAAAGACGGTATTGGGCTGTAATTTGTATGGATCAAAGCGCCTGCCAAGAAGCCTCAAGAGCAGTGCACATGTATAATGTGCTCTGCAGGCGGACCTTGGGTATCTTCTCGGGCACCTTACATTACCTCTCTGTTATTGGAATGGTGTGTATGGATATTGAGCAATGTCATATGGGCCATGGAAACTCTCTTGAGAGACATTGCAGGGTGTACACAAGAGTAGGACAAAGAGGGGGGGTATGAGGGGTGCTACAATTCAGCAAAATGTATGAGATACAGAGAGATGATCGTGGAGTATCTAGAAGCACTGTAGTTTTGTGACTGCTCTCACCATTCGAAATAATCACCTTGCTTGGTTGAGAGAGACGCGGGTGCGCAACACCTCTCTTGTAGTGACACATGGCGCACGAATGCTTGACCTCACCCTGCTCAGTGCCGTGTCAAGCATAGAGACTACATAGCAGCAATTCATTCACGCAGCGCCTGCAGAGCACGTGCACAGCAGACCCAACGCGGTCTTCCCAATGCTGTAACCAGCTAGCCAGGTAGGGTTGTTGAGTACATGTACATGACAATTGAAGATACAATGCTATGCTACAATTGGGCCTCATCCTATGCCTGAGGTGCCCCCCTCATCCCGGATACCGATTTCAAGATCATATCAATATAAAATTGAAACAGTTCCCACACGTCACCTCTTAAGGGAGGGGAGGATTTGGCAAAGTTGTGTCAGTCCAAGTCTGGCAGGCAATCCAAGACTGAGTTCGGGTCCAGAGGCAGAGAAGTCCAGACTGATTTGCACATTCTGATTGAAGGTCCTCGTGATAGCCCCAGCTGCAATATGGGCTACGTCAGCTCCTCTGTTCTGAGCAATATCACTTGCCCCACTCGTATGGGGTGTCCAATCCAACACCTCCCCTGATGCCCCTAGCTCTGCCTGACGCGCCTTGCACAACCGGACCCGCAGCGACTCTTGCGCTACGACGTTGCCGCAACTCCAGTTTCCCGGACGCAGCCTTTGCCAGGGGAGGCTCCACGGATGGCCCAGCATCTGCACACTCAACACAATTCGTTTAAGTTGCTTCATTATACAGCAGCTGCAATATACCTGCCATCCTTGTAATATGTCAGCCGCACCACATGATATATGGACGCAGCCTCTTAATCCACAAGGCAAGCAGTGGCAGGCACCAAAGATAAGCCAGTGTGTCTGTACGACTCCCTTGACAACGCTGTAACTCATCCACCCCTTTTACTGGGCAGATAGAGTAGAGGCACTCTTGGGGCAGTAGCCAGGTATATGAGTGGGTCAAGGCACCTTCTTGTGCTGCTGCAGCTCTCTTCTTTGCCCGCCTCTTTGGCAGAGCAGCTTCCAACTTGTCAGCATCTGCTGCGCTAGCCTCACCAGCCTCCTCCTTAGCTGCAGCTTCAGCTGCAGGTTGCTTAACCTTGCGCGTTGCTCTCCGCGTCTTTGCAGCTTCTTCAGGGTGAGACACCTTTGGTGCCGTTCCATTCTGCACCAGCACACGTAACGTAAAGCAAGATTCCGCACAGCCATAGTACTCACAATACTGCGAAGCAGTGCCAGATAAGTAGTCTTGCAGGGCCGAGATGTGCATGGTGCAGCTTTGGGCAGCCAGCTTCCGTTGCCCAAAGCCGGCATGTTAGGCAGCTGTCTAAGCCCTGTCAGTGAGAAGTATAGAGCCTGTGTTGAGGGGGTAAGGAATTGGGTCACATGCAAAGTAGAGGATATCGCTGTACCTGCTCAACTTCGGGCGCCTGCTTGCGCTTGCGCCGCTTCGGCTGCTGCGCTGATGCGAGCGCCAGGGTTGCGTCATCCTCCAGCGCCACATGCTCCACGTTTCTGCCCTCTCCTGCCTGGGCCTTCTCCAACGCTGCCTCCTGCAGGTGTGCACGGAAGTTGTGAGACTCCAGAAGGGGCCATCCAAGCTTGCCATGCAAGGTGCTGTCAGAGCAGCTAGCTTGGACCTTTGCTGTCATTGCTTGATTGCCTTAGATGACAAGTGGTCATCAATTTTGACCAGGCAGAAGTAGCAGAGCTACTGATGAGTACTCCGCATACTTAGCATACAAAGACCAAGGCCTGCATGCTTGCTGAAGCGTTTGTTATCAACATGTGACAGACTTCTGCCTCATCCATTGCAGAAAGCGCCTGAGCACAGCTGCCGCCAACCTCTCACCTTGGCTGACATCATCTTGCCTACATGTAGTGTGCCGGGAGCCAGTTCAGGCACGCCCTCCACCTTTGCGGCCGCCTCTGCCACGTTCTCGAGAGCGTCCTTTACACCTATGACCTTCTCCTCTGCAGCCAAGGTCTCTGCTGATTGCAGTGCTGCCTTCAAGCGCTCCACCAACTCAGCCTGCACATCTGATCGTTCAATGGAAGCATGGTTTAGACACAGGTGGCATGGGGCATTGTAGGGGTTCCTCAGGCACTCAAGTTGCCAGGCATCAGATTGCAAAAGCTTAAAGTTCTTGCTCCATCAAGGTTGTCACACGCGCATGAGGAGGGTCAATGCAGTCACAGATACGCAATTACCATGCTCGTGTTGGAACAGCGTCATGCCAGGCACATTGACCAGATCTACCTGCAGTAGGCAGGGCAATCAGAAAGGGCATGGTACTAGAATAATGCAAGGTGGCTCCCTGCTGGGAGTGCGTACCTTGCGGCCATTGAGTGGCAAATTCAGCCCCTTCAGCCTGTCCTTGAGCTTGGCAATTGTCAGCTGCTCCGGCTGCATGTTGGCTACCGGCTCTGGCGCACAGTGGCTGTCAAATACCTGCAAAGGCAATCGATAATCTATCGACAAGGGGGTGGTTATGTGGAAGCCAGCCTCCGCTCATGATGTTATGAATTGGAGATCCTGTCAGATGTGTTAAGTGGAAGGAGACGCTACACATGAAGCTCAATTTACCAGCTGTCATCAGAGCCCTCAACACGCCACACAAGGACTATAAGCACCTTGACTCAAGCTACCCTGCATCCAGTGCATTATGAGAGCAAAGCATACCTTGCTGTTCTTGGCAGCAGACAAAGCCTTCGTCCGCTTAGCGTCCAAAATGGTGCCCTGCTGCAGCGGCTGGCACACCTCGCAAGCGTAGCACGTCCGCGCTGACATGTCCCATGTGCGCACGCTTGTGCCACACCTCCCGCATGCCTTATGGTTGTAGATGTACCTGCATGTGTAAGTGCTGAGTCAGCATGACTTTCGACGTACAAGCAGGCCTCTGAGCCCAAAGATGCCACAGCGGGACACATGAGGCTGGAGCTTGAACAATTCGAGGCCGGAGGGAACGCTAGCTAGGGCTGGTTGAGCTCTGATACTGTATGAGACAGCACTCTAACTCTTTCATACCACCTAGCTTTCCAGTAATCTGAGCCGCTCTGTGGCTGTCCAGAAGCTTGGCGCTAGATGCTTCCAAGCCTGGAAGCACTGAGGTGACCAGGGACTAGAGGGGGGTTGTTGATGGAGAGAGGTGCCATACCTTCTTGTCCAAGGCTTGCCCAGCTTCCGGGCATCTTCCGGGTCAACGGTCAGAATTGACCCACTCTTGAAGCCCCGCTGCAGCAGGTCTACCGAGTGGAACCAGATCCGCTCAAATGTCTCTCTGTCGACTGAGTAACCAGGCTGCTCTGGGTGTACCTTTGCCTGCAGGCAGCGCTACATCAGCATCTGCAACACACTTATGCTCTGGGAACCTTCAGGTTGACAGTCAAGTGGATGTCAAGCCATAAAGAGAATTCAGTCCACACATAGAAGTGTGGACGCTCACAGGCCTCTTTACCTACAGGGTAGCCTCCTGAGCAATACTTCGATTTGCAGACTTTTGGCAAGCCAACAGCAGTGCATCAGGCGCTGGCAGCCGACGGCGCTGGCTCAAGGTACCCGTCAATGACGAAAGGTCACTTATGCCCAAGCATTCTAAGCTAAGCAGTGAGAGGCACACCTTGTAGAGGATCTCCGCCCTGTAGATGTTGCCTATCCCGGCCACAGCCTTCTGGTCCATCAGCAGCAGCCCAACAGATGCCTTGCTCTTGCGCATGCGCTCCCATAGCAACTCCTTGTCTGCATCCTCTCTCAGAGGATCCGGGCCCAGGTTGCCCTTTTTCTCCTCATATAGATCTGCACATAACAGGATGTATGCATCAAGCACCATGCTGCCATCTGAACAATTGCCTCATTACATGACATGCATATCCCCGAACAGCCGCTCTACATACATGAGAAGCCTACACTACCTCCAAGGTCTTGTCCATACTCCTGTGAATTGTCAGTGCCTCGCTCAGATTGTCGCATGGACAATCATGCAGTATGGCTCTGTAGATGCCTAAATCCCTGGCATCATGTCTATGCAAAGATGGTACAGAGCAAGCCGGGTGTCAGGAGCAGTGCACTGCTTTTTATGCGCTCGAAAAGACGCTTGAGCTGCTATGCGCGCTCACCTAGCCCGCCATGCTGGACAATCATGGCGCTGAGCTGGCCCACGATGTCATCCCCAATGAGAACCAGGCGCGTGGTCTCTCTAGGCTCGGGCAATGTCTCCTCCCTCGCCACCGTCCTGAAAGCGCCGCTCATGCCAAAGTGGATGTGCAGCACCACTGTCGCATTGCCCTCCCCAAAAAAGTAGAACAGATTCTTGCCATGCACCTCGATGCGAGTCAGCAGCTGCTGGTTGATGGCAGCAGCACCTGCACGCAATTGATAAAGTTCTCTGGTGACCATAATATATACTCAGTCTCAGGCAGTCACAGCTGGCCAGCAGCCTTCAATAGCGAGCACCTCGATCCAGGTGGACAGCCAGAGTAACAATGCCAAGAGATGCCATGGCCATGCGCATGCAGGTGCTTAAGCCATAAATCAGCAGCTGCTCAGCAGGAGGTGACCTCAATGCGAGTCAGCAGATGCTGATCTATTGGCTAGCACCTGCTTGCATGTGATGACGCTCTCTAGGCATCACAAAATCTGACCCAGCATCAAGGGCATGTAGATAATCGAAAAGCAGTCTCCAGCGGCTGTAACTCTATGCATGAGGCATGCCCTTGCACAGTGCCGTCAGAGTGCATTTGGCAGGAGGCTGAGTCCCCTATCGTGCTGCAATGGGGGCGGAAGAGTACCTTCGGTAAAGCGGCCGTTGGGAGACTGGGCTATGAAGCGCTGCCCCATCAGCTGCTTCCGGTGTGCATGACCAACTCTATGACACTGGTGCCCCTCGACCATCCTGATGGTCAGGTAGGAATGCGGCGCTCGTGTAGCTACTCTGTACCAGAACAGCTTGATCAACCAATCTTGTCACTGGAAGACTGGAATCTTACCGTGAAGACCTACATGGGCTGCAGGACAACCGCACGTACAGAGGCAACCATGAAAGCAAAGAGACGTTGCTGCTAGAGCCAAGAGAAGCTATCTGGATATGCTACCTTGTCTCCCTAAAGGGCCGTAAAGCCTTCCCACTGAAGAATGTTGCTCTTCCAAGACTATCGGACTTTTGGTGAGCCCCTTTCGGAACGCCCAGAGCAGCCCCCACAATTCTGCCGCACCAGCTCCTGCACTGTGTGCTCCCCCTGACAAGCCAACGAGACATTCAGGAGCAGCAGATACAATGCAGAAGCAATTGGGGAGCCACGACAAGGAGATGTAGCCATGTGCGTGCAGGTGCCAAAGGCTCATGTGATCAAACGTGGCAGATACGAGCTTTCCGTATCTCCGTTACAGACTTCGGTTATATAGAATCTGGATCATAGCGTGAGCAAACTGAGCAAAGTTGATCACTATTGTCTTTCGAGGCTGCTCAGGTGGGTTCTGGTCCATAATGTTTGGCGAGGGAGGAGGCAGCCCCTTCTGCATACAACGGGCATTGCCAGACACGAATGCTAGATGGCCTGTAACTTTATTACCAACCGCAAGCATCAGGACAGCCGCTATGATGCAGGCTCGAGCAGTTGCCGTGAGGTAGGTCTTGTACATGCTTTTACAGTCCAGAGCGTACCTCGTATGCACATCATGAACACTTCGGCCTGCATGGGGTGCTCATAAGAGGCATGTACAAATGTGCAGGGCCACTCAGGCAGGCGAGAGGCTTGCAGCAACGCATATCTCGCTGGACTCCTTATCAGTGCACAGACTGGAGCCAGGTCACTACGTTGCCCCGCTCCTAGGTAGCGGGAGCACCTCCCTGCCGTTCGCTGTAGGCCTCGAGCTGTTCTCTTCGACCTGCCAAGAAGAGGCGGGCGGTCTCACGGACGCTACCCTGCCTGAGCTTCCAGAGAGCGAGGGCCTCCTCTCCCTCCAGTATGTCCTGGACGGACGCGCTCAGGTAACCTGCAGCAATTCACCTTATGACATTCCATGCTGTGTACTTCTCACAGTTGCTCCTACCCTGTAAGAACAGGAATTTCAGGCGGTCTGTAAATAGGAATGGGTGCTGCCTGCAGGTTGCTAGCCAAGATGAGCCGCTTACAGCACAAGCAGGCGACACCCTGCTCAGCAGGAGCTCCTCCGGAAAACTCCTTTTCCACAGCAGCGCAACAGTAACTCCAAATTCAGAGCAGCGGCCTGAGCCAAATTGCAGCCAACTCTCTCACGCACAGCAGCCAAATCAGGATGAGAGTAGCTTGCATTCAGCAGAGGGCATCTCTTCAGAGCAGCCGCAGTCGTGCATGGATGCTGAGCTGCAGTGGGATGCAGCCGTGCTGACAGTCATGGTAGAGGGCCCTGCAGATGCAGATGCCAACGAAGGAGGTGATGCTTGCTACAGACCCCCTTGCTCTCTCTTTCTGTGTGTGTGTGTGTGTGTGTGTGTGTGCATGCGTGCGCGCGTGTGTGTTTGTAGTTGCTGAGCACTGACGCGGGTCTTGTCGGCTGCTCTTCAGTATGTACGGCATTGTCTGTGACAGTAGAGAGGCATGCAAAGCGTGACTACGGAGTCGGGACAAGTCATGTAGAGACTTTCATGCGGTGCTTTTGTGCATGCTTGCAGGCTCAGCAGCGCTTCAAAGGATGACCTCAGCATGGCGGGATGCCCCGGTGGCTGGCACCCTGTCTCAAAAGGTAGGACACCATCATCATATGCCGATCGCCCTGTCATGGTAGCCATGCACTACTGGTACAAGACGAGGTCTGGACCCGGGCACCCTGCTATCAAGACTCTGTGAAGACTGCTGAAGCCTGCATCACCTGTGTACACAGTTTATGCCTGATGCAGTGCTTGTCGGTGTTATTGTGCATGTTGTAGATGGTACCTGGTAGGCCTCCCTGTGCAAAGCTTGATTACCGTATGCCCTCAGGGCAGGCTATCCAATCGGCTCTGCAGAGGCCTGTCAGCCCATGTACCATTTGCAACATTGGCTTTCTTGTATGACTACCACAGGCAACCTCGGCTATCATGTGACACACTTGACATGCTTTTGCAGGTGGTGGCAGGCATCATAGAGCGGGCCCAGAGCGCTGCTAGGAATGCGCTGTCAGACAACCGGTCTGCGCAAGCGCCGGCCACCTTTGACAGCAGGCCAGACCTCTTTGCTCAGCTCCAGAGCTCCTTGCGGGGGCTGGGATTGGACGCTGGGCCAGCTCAGCAGGGCGCAGGCCAGGCTGGCGCCCACTCAGCAGCAGCAGCGCCAGCAGGGCTGCAGAGTCTGCCCTCAGACGCTCTGCAGTATGTCATGTCTGGCATCCTGGGGAGGTGGTTCAGGCAGCATAGTGCGGCAGAGAACAAGAACATGCTTCACAGGCTGCGGCAGCAGGAGGACAATCATGGGGAAGAGCCAGGTACGCTCTTTTGCACATGGCGGTCTTGATATGACCCTGCACCGTCTTGCTGTGCATGGCGTCTCATGCAGCTTACATTGGTGCATGCATCTGATCAGCTTCATAGCGCTTTGTCACCGACGGTACCTGCGGCATGTGCAAGGCCTTGCTGGCATGTAGCGGCATAGGTGATAGAATGAAGTAGTTGTTGCACAAAACACTGTCTCCTGTCTACTAGCTTAGCCTGATAGGACAAGCGCTGCAGCCCGGCCATCATATGCTAAAACAAGACAGGACCTGGTCAGCAGCAACTGGCTCAGTACTGCAACTTGGTAGAAGCAGCATGTGCTGCACAGGCGCTGCCATCAAGAGGACCTTACAGGAGGTTGCGGCCTTCAGGTTGCCAAATCAGACCGACCGCCTGACGCTCATAATGGATGAACAGTGAACAATATCAGTACTGCAAGATAGATGAAGCAGCATGTGCTGTACAGGCGCTGCCATCAAGAGGAGCCTGCAGGAGGTGGCGGCCTTCAGGTTGCCAAACCAGACCAACCGCCTGGCGCTCATTATGGATCCGCTTACAGACCGAGTGCCCTTCACCTTCGGCATTGAGATCTTTGAGAGGGGCCACAAGACCACCCCCCATGTCCACCCCACCTCCCAGGAGCTCTTCTTCATTCTGGCAGGTAGGCCTGTTTTATGTCATCACTTCACACAGTCTGCACAAAAGGTATCAGCATTGCGGAGTGAGGGCCAGGTCATTGTCTGCCCGCCTCTGGGGCATGACATGTGCACTGTGAATCATCAGAGGGTGCATATGCTACACCTGGCAGTCTCACTCCTTCATATGCATGTAAGGTAGGCAAGAGATCTGGCTGTGGCTTATTCTGGTATCTCCCAGCCTCTACGCAGCCAGTGTCAGCAGCACAGCATTGCTGTCTTGAGGCGCGTTTGGTGCCTCCTGCAGGTCAGGGCGAGGGCTTCTGCGGGGATGACAGGTTCCCCGTGAGGGCTGGCGACGTGGTGGTGTTCCCTCCGCAGTCTGTGCATGGCATCGACGTCTCAGAAGATGCTCGCATGTACTGCCTGGAGCTTATGCAGCCCAATGACATGTTTGCTGGTGAGCGCTCTCATCTTGCCATTGTACCATCACAGCAGCATGCGCATCCAATTGCACAAGTCTTGGGTGGCTGCATGGGATGGACCCCTTCCAAGTCCATGTGGCCACAAGATGAACAGTTGCAGCCCTTTTGATCTACACATGTTCACTCTCATTTTCTTGGCCACAGAGCACATAGAGGATCCCACAAGGGTCCCAAAAATTGATGTCTTTCTGCAATCCAGAATTGTGCAAAGTGACGGTCATGTGATTTTGTGATCATTGTGTGCAGAGTTTGTCAAGAGCGGGCAGCTGCTGGGAGGGCTGGCGGACGATGACTTGTGCATTCTGGCGGCCCTGGGATGCGGTGGATCCAAAGCATGACTTTGAAGCTCCAGACATTCCTGCTTTGCCCATTGATCTAGAGAGAAGACCCTTGGTTGAGATAGGCTTAAGCTTGTACAACATGTTGCAGATGGTCACAGCTGGAGGTGCACAATGCATGTGCGTAGGCCTATGCAGAAAAGGCCTTCTGAGAATGAGTGGGATTGTGGCTTCTGAAGACATTGGCTGTTGAGGCTGGTGACCTTTAAGGAGCAGGGTACTAGTACTAGTAATTGCTGGCAGGATTTTCGTGATCACGATTCATAATCATCAACAGATTGAAGGACCCATGGAGGCTGCACACAGCCATTACTGCAGCTGTTGAGGACAGACTTTGGCGTTGCAGAGGAAAGACCCAGTAGACCTCCCCTTGAGAACGAGCTGCTGTACCGCTTTCGCCGATTGCTTCCCTTCCCGACATTAATGATCGGGATGCCGATAAATGTTGACGGGTAACGAGAGCAGATGAGTTATTAGTAGATGTCGTCCAGTACTGCTCATCTCCTCCACCCCATTCGATGTCTCCGCATAGCATCTGAGCCGGAAATAGGAGCCCTATAACACGTTACAGACGACCGCAGTGGTACATCGGCATCGTGTCGCGAGCTGTAGAGAGCTGCATGTCAGCACAGGAAGTAGCACACCCTGCAGCAAACGGGCAGGATACCGGCTCCAGCGTCCTGGCATTGAGGTCAGATGAACACTCGACATGTCACCAACGCTTTGCACTTTTGTTTGGCAACAATTGAGCTTCCTTCCAGCTATCAGGATTGGTTCCATGCAAATTGTCCAATAATAGTAGAGAGATGCCTGGCAGGCTCCCTGCTCAGGTCATGACTGGCCAGCCCTGTGTCCTGAGAGTACACTGTCTGCTACAGGACCATCCCAGTCTGCTTGAAGGACTTTGAGGCAGAGACTCGCTGTGCAGTATGCTTGGGTGGGCTGCTCCTCTTGACTGGGTGTTCTCAGCCTCTGCACACTCTGTAAACTGCTGTAGAGATGCCAGGGATTAGCAGCACGGCATCCATATGACCTGCTCTGCCTCACGCCAACCAATGCATTAGCTGAGCATCATCTGAAGCATGGTGCTTGCAAGAGTTCCATCTGGGAACTGCTCTATCCCAACGAAAGGTGCATGATGGCACAAAGTGAGTGCGACACAGCCCCAGCGTCAGTGATGCCAGCCGAAGCTTGGGCCTGAACACAGCTGTACATTTGCAGGCATTGTCAAGGACTGCCGGCTGGTGTCTGGCTGCATGCACCGCTTCTGCTCCGAGTGCATCGAGAAGTGGCTCCGAGTTGCCAGGTGTGCCTTCACAGACCCAGGACCAAACAATGCATGCCAGAGGCTGAACCATGTCTGCCTTTGGAGTCCTCTGTATTGGGCCGCCAGCTAAAGGGGCAGGAAAATCTGATAAGAGCTTGAAAGAGTGTCTGTACTCAAGCCAACATGCTTGCAGTGCATGAGACCAGACAATCTCCCTCTACACTGTCTGTGGATGGACAGTGGCTGAGGAAGCATAATACTTGAGCTGTGGGTGCTAGGTGCAGCGAAGCAGCTTGCTTGCAATGCAGGAGGCGGACATGCAACAAGAAATCATGCCATACCAGCTCAATGCGTCGATGCACTAGCAATGACCAGACATGCAATGGGAGATGACGGGAGCTTACGGGTGCTGTGTGCAGCGAGCCAGCATGCCCGCAGTGCAGGATGCAGATGCAGAGCCGCCGCGAGTGCAAGCGCGACAGCCGCTTTGACCGCCTCTTGCAGCAGCTGTATGGGGACCTGCAGGGCTTTGAAGCCCAGGTACTGATATACTACTTACTCAAGCATGTCCTGCGTGGAGCGCGAAGGCTGTGAAGGGATGTACCATGTGCAGAGTCCTGGACAATTCTCTGCACACTGTAGGGCACATCTGTAACCCTCAGAGACCCTGCTTTGCTGTGACGGCTCTACCATGCTTGCCATGCTGCACATCTTAGTCAGGAGCATGTCGTGCAGAGGGAGAATGCACTAGAAGACCCCCTGGTGGCCAAGGGCAGGCAGCTGGGGCGCCAGCTAGCCAGCGCGCTGGAAGCGCAGCGCGCAAAGCGCGCCACGCCAACCGCGGTGAGTGTCCTCTGTCCTGTCTGGGGACGCCATGTAGGCAGTGGCAAAGCTGGTCAAGCTTCTTGAGGAAGCACCAGCTGTGAGGGTACCTGTCGCCGCCATGAGTCTTTGTCTGGATCAATCTGATCAACATGGCACCATGTCCTGCTGCACGATGGGAAGCTATGCATGGCAGCCAGCAAATGCTCAGAAAACCTGATCTCTGCAGCATACTGAGCTGGCTGTTGCTCCTTCCAGGATGCTGAGAAGCCAGCAGCTGCGTCAGCGCCAGCTAGCACTGCTGCAGCGCCGCAACAGGTAGCACCATGCTTGCACCCAGTTTAAAGATTTCGTCTGCGTGACCTTATTGCATCATGCTACTGGCCTATCTTCTGGCAGCTACCAGCTGATGAAGTAGAGGGCACATCTCATGGGGAGATGCCTGAACCTTGCTTACACTTTTCCTGAGTTGATGTCAACTCACATGCTGGCAAAGGAGTTGCTTTGAGATTGCAGTGAGAGCCGAGCCTCCCCCTGCAGGTGAAGCGCAAAGCAAAGGCTGAGTCACCAGCTCCCAGACAGGACAGCAGCTCTGCTGGTAAGAACCTGTTGGCAGACTCGGCTCCGTCACAGTCTGCATTAATCTCTGCCTGTAGCCGGGACTTCTGTTTACAGCCTCTCAACAGGATGCCACAGGCTACATCAGGGCTGCTGTATGTATGCAGGGCTGTCAAATGGCAAAGGAGCGGACAGCAAAGCAAGCAAGGAGGCCAATGCAGGCAAGCAGCCCGCCGCAAAGCGGGCAAAGCATGCAGCTCCCAGGTGAGTGCTCCTACAATAGACATGCGCACCAGCAGCCTTGCAGTTGTTAGAGCATGTGCTGGGCCTAAGAAGCTGTGGAGCCAGTTGCTTTCAAGCAGAGCACAAGCGACATCATTCTGCTAGCGTGCCCTCACTTGGGATTTGACAGAAGTGTGCATTGCGCAGAAGTAAGTCTCCAGAACGGGAGACAGGCCTTGCAGAGGAAGAGGAGCGGGCCATGCAGCTGGCAGCGCAGCTTGCAGCCAAGGCAGCCGAGGCGCGGCGGAAGGAAGCTCAGAGCATCAAACCCATGATACAGGCAGGCCCTCACCTCGCTTGCCTGTGCTCTTTTCATGCTTCCGATCGCCTATATGGCGTTACACATCCTGAGTCTGATATAGATATGAAGCTTGCTTGAAAACTTGTGAAAATCTACATGCTCAGAGCACATGCGCCCAATGAGCGCTTTTACTAGCTCTGCAAGCATGTCCATATGGGTGGTGGTTCAGGCAGTGACCTCAACACTGCATAGAGGCTTTCTGTGCAAGATGATGACCAGCCTGTTCAGCTGGTCAGCGTGCACGGCCCGTGTGGGGAGACAGCTGGACAGGATGTTTTGTAGATCTGAGCTATGGTGCGGGTGAGGAGCAGGATGCGGTGCAGGTGACAATCACACTGCCAGCATCACAGGGAGCAGACCCGCAGCAAGGCAGCACTCTGCACGCGATGGTCCCCAGCAAGGCAACAGCTGCTCAGCTTCTGCAGGTGGAGTTTCTCCTCATTTGCCATGTGACAGCAAGGAGAGTCTCAGTGCTAGGCATTCTGAGAGCCATCAACCCTTTCGCAACCTGTTCCTTGATCCGGTTGTAGCACATGACCTGCTGACATTCAAGGATTGTCAGGTCTTGCCTGTGTGACCATCTCATCAATGCCAGAAGCGAAGGATCAGTGTCAGATTTGGGAGGTAGTTGCAGGCCGTTAGCGGGCTTGACAGCGTGTCCTGTCCTGAGTCAGCGTCGCTGCAAATCACAAACCCGCTGAAGGTAAGGCTGTAGCTCACACGTTGCGCACACTTCACTGACAATGGCATGACCTGGCAGTTTGCAAGCACCTGCCCCTTTGTGGGCACCTGTGCCAGGATGCACTATCACCTGCTCACAGAGCAGTTTCGGCGCATGCATGCATCTCAAAGCGGGGCACTTGCCTGAAAGGCTTTGTAGAATCAGTTAGCAAGTCTCAGATGCTGTGCCGTGTGCGCAGAAGGGTAAGGCCAGTGAGGGGAGCCCGGACACCATGCTGCAAGCAGAGAAAACCATTGGCTGGGCAGCCTCTCGCTTGAAGAGCTGCAAAGAGGATGTGCAGCTGCGAGTTGAAGCCAGCTTATAGTGATACCCGTTAGGCTAACACTTCACCGAGGATAGCCAAAACATTCCTCATAACTGGAACCAACTCAGTAAAAGTACCAGATAAAGAATTTGCGGAATCAACATCCCAACAATATTCTAGTCTAGTAACTTTGATGGCCAGGTGACATGAGCAGCGACAGATATTCGTGCAGCTAATGTGCACTTCAGTAGAATGAGGTGCAGGTCATAGATGTGCTGCAGTGATCAGAGCACTAAAGGCAGCCAAGTGCCTTTCATCGCTCAATCACATACTCTTTGAACTTCTTTGAAAGGAGGATATCCGGAGCTAGCTCCGGAGCTATATATATCAACATATATGTTGATGGGAACCAAGCCCAACAGGACAAAGCTTTGAGACAGTACATATTGCAACAGGCCAAATGCCAAGGACGCTGATATTGACTTTGGCCTTCTGTCATCTCACCAGCCCTGCTCTCATTGCTACCTTGGTCAGTATGAGACGGATTGCTGCTGCAAACTTTGAAGGTGTAAAGGAGGTTGGCACAACTTGTTGAACATGCATGTGACACGTTGCATGCCTTGCTTAAGCTTGCGCTGAATTGCTATCTCATCTGGCCGAATCTGCCAAGGGAAGGAGAAGGAGGCGTGTGAATGACACACACCATCTGACAAATGCATAGACTGCCAGATTTTGAAAGAAGACTTACCTCTTTAGGCGTTCTGCGGAAGCTGGCACAACTGCAGACACTCACAGCACTTCATCTGGAGACGTCCACACAGCACAGACATCGGAAGCAACGTTAACGCACACGAAGGAGGCGAGGGCGGATCACTGAAGATGGACTCGTCGGACGAGCTAACGGCCGGTGGTGAACTAGTTGCATGTGATTATCAATTCAACACGGGAGCGCTACAGGTGCTTGTTCGCCAAGATATATCTGAGGGCAGTACTGCTTCTTGCTTGCAGGATCCACCTTTTCTGAGCGCACACTACAATCGATGAAGATTGTTGGTGATACACGACTCGAAGAGGCAGTCAAAGATCATCCTGAGGATGCACTCAGGGTTTTCATCAGGATAAATGAGAGGGATTACACCGATGAGAGCCCGGTATGCAAAGCTGGCCCTGTTGAATACAACCTATATCGGCTCCGTAGCAACCTGAATTCCACCAGCGCAACCTTGACATGTGCTAGGTCATCTTCTGTCACAGTGGACAGTGTCCTGGACCCATAGCATGCCATCATGAAGTGCGTAGGCATTACCCGTGTGGCAACATGGATGCCTTGTCAGTGTGCTCAATGAACTGCGTGACGCAGGAATTCCCAAAGAGGCTAGAGATCTTCAAAAAGAATGGCGAGAGAATTAGGATGAAGAATGCTGAACGCATAAAGGCGGGCAAGGTCGGCCCTCTACATCTACAACCCTCTGAGCTGGATCTCAATACTCTAGCAATGCATTTTGCATGGCTCAATGAGGTTGCCACTATGGCCTAACATGTGACGTCTATCTAGCAGTGTCACTAGATTAGCTGAAAGGCCACGCTCTGAGATGTAGTGTGTGATTCGCAGACTCTCTTGGGTCTCAGCCTGATCTCGAATATACACTTTGGAACAGTCAGACCGGGTGTTCGGTCAGACATGGACACTGACGGGTTCAGTCTACACTCCACTAAGCAGTAGCCACAACCGGACTGATAGAACTTGAGAAACAGAGAAAGAATTGTGCCATGATGGGCTTGGGGGCACCGAAACTATACGACACTATGTTAATCATTGAGTGACACTTCCCCGATTCCCCTTCTGAGGCCTATTGCTGCTTACTACCTGCAAGATCCACGGGAAAACGCTCAACCCGGCATAGTGGCAATGACGTATCAAGAGAGCCTGAGGTCGCACATGACCATGACAGACGAGCAGCAGCTTTGCTACGTGCTGGAGCGCACCTCAGGTCCCTATCAGACCGAGAAAGTGACCAAGGACGGCTTCCACCTGATATTCCCACGTGCGAGGGCGAAGAAGGCGTTGAAGCAGCGCTTGCGAGAGGAGGTGATGGCCTCATGCGGGAACACTCTAAAGGCGACGGGATCGCAGACGAGTGTGAAGGAGATGGTGGACGGGAGGGTGGTGAACTGGTACGTCTATGGAAGTGGCAAGCCCGGCGTGCCACCCTACACGCTGACGCGTGTCCTCGGAGCTGATGGCAGAGAGGTCGCTGTCAACCACGAACTGCGTCAGCTGATCCAGCTGCTGAGGGTGTCTGAAGAGGGCGACAGCATCCTCACGAGCATGGGCGCGCTGAGAGTGTCCGACGAGGCTGGTGGAGCTGGTGAGCAGTCACGTGATGTCCTTGGCACTGCACCGGTCGACACTCCGTGGAGGATTCTCCTTTGAGCTCCTCAATCGTGTCGTCATGGGCCTCAGCGTCAGCAGGGCGCAGGCTGCTGAACCTGACTGGGTCGAGGTCGTCTGGGCCGTTGTTAATGTCAGCAGAGACAACAAGTATGTCCGCATGGGCCGCGATCTCGTCCACCGCTTCTCCAAGCAGGCTGGCGAGCGCTATGATGAGGCTCAGGTAGAGGACAAGCTCAACGCCCTCAGGCCACGAGAGCCCAGCGAATTGCGCAAGCAGTTTGGTACCCTCAGGCACATGCTGAGAGCGGACAACACAGAGCTGTATGGGGAGCTGTTTGAGCTGAGCGAGATAAAAGAATACAAAGAGGTCAAGGAGGACTTTGAGAGAAGACATTTCAAGCTCATGACGCCAGCAGCCTACGGCAGGATAGACGAGGAGGGTGTCTTTCAGCTGCGTTCAGATCGGACTGTCTCGGCTGTGTAAAGGCGCTCCTTCACCGTCAGGGGATAGCGCAGGTCGACATCCACCACGACAGGCCCTTCGCTCCCCTGCCTCTCGGTCAGCCTCATCGACTTCCCCTGCTCCAAATCGGAGGTGTATAGGTCGTAGAACCTCGCCATGTCAGCCTCGCCGACCCAGTAGCTGCCAAAGGGACGCGATGCTGTCGTGAAGTGGTGAGGAGCCTCCCGCGCTGCTTGGCGGGCCTTCAGGAATGCCTCCAGGTTCTCCTCACGCGCGGCGGATGCGCGGCCTTTTGAGCAACTCACTGACACAGCCTGGGGACAAGCCATCGCCCTCTCGTCGCCTTGCAGATCCATCGCCACTTCTGACACGCGAAATGATCGCCACACAGAGCACGCCAACTGATTTGTCGCACTCTTCTTGCCAGTTGATCGCTACTTCTGACACGCCAAATGATCGCCACACAGAGCACGCCAATTGATTGTCACACTCTCCCTGCTAGTTAATCGCCACTTCGATACGCCATATGATCGCCACCTTCGGCACGCCATTTGATTGCCACACAAAGCACGCCATTTTATCACCATTTTCGGAACGACAGTTGATCGCTATACCGACTCGGCCAATCCATCGCTACATCTGACACGCCAACTGATCGCCACATTTGTGAAGCCTTTTGATCGCCCACTCTAGCACGCTTCGATCACAACTGCTTTGACATTTTTCTGGGTCACTGATAGTCATGCACTTCCAAAATGTGCGATGGCATGCCACTTTCAGATTGGATGCACCCCTGTGATCAGCCTGAAGCAACCTTTCCATGGTATGAAATGCTTCGTGGACGTCATATACCATTTCATCAATTGCATATGTACATCACACTGTAGTCCTCGCAGTGCAGCTTGGACAGGTCTGCCTCGCTCAGCTCCGCTCTGTGCAGCAGGCGTGCGTTCAGCGCCTCGTATGTTATGGGCTTGCCATCACTCTCCAGGTCAATCTGGCACGGCACATAGCAGCCGCCCTTTCAGACATCGCCACTCTCTGCGCACTTCCCAAGCTCACTCCTTTCGGACACCCAATCGCTCTCCCAATTCACCGCTACTCTATGCTATTCCTTGTCCACTCCCACGCACACTCCTAATGACAAAGCCCAAAACGCTCTCTCAGCACATCGCCACTCTTTGCGCACTTTCCAAGACCACTCCTTTCGGGTAGCCCAATCGCTCTCCTTATTCGCTGCCACTCATTGCAATTCTTTGTCCACCCTCACGCGTACTCCTAACACACGCCCCACTCCCTCTCCTAACTCACCACCCTCACTTACTCCACATCCGGTTGGTGATGATTGGGGCAAATGCCCGATCTACAGCCCAGGGTTGGACAGCCACGTACGTGGCGTCCAAATTCTTGCTTTGCAAGAACCCCAACAACGGGTGGCCTCGCCACCTCTTTTTAGACTCACACGTGTTTCACGTCCGGTCACTCCTATCTCACATCCGGGATACTGCTATTCCACATCCGGGATCCTATCCCACATCCGGAAACTCCTTTTCCGCATCCGGAACGGTGAGTTCACATCCGGTCACGCTAAGTCACATCCGGTCTCGAAGGTGAGACACTCCTCTCACCTTCTCTCTTGACCACATCCACAACGCCCACGTCTCACCACCTGTCCTCCACACGTGTCGCACCAGTCGTCGTATCATTTGCAGCCTTCTTACACGTCTCGTACCACTGTCGCACATCCTCCTCAACTAAGGTGGAACATCTGGAACACGTACTGGAACACTCCTTTTCACCCTTACTCCCTCTCGTGATGTCCTCTCGCCTCGTTTAAATTCTGTTCCACTTGTTCCATTTGTTTCACTATATTGTGTTGCCTTCTCTCACATTGCCCAACACCTCTCTCCCAAAAACCATCGCACACCTATTCGGCGCCCCCAGTCACCCACTTTCACTCTCACTTTGCCGTCCCAGTCACCCGGCTAGTGCACGATCTCTTCTGTGCCCTGTTCCCCTATCTCATACCCTCTTTGCCCGGTCTTTCCTAAGATGTTACCTTTGTAACCCTTTTCTTCCACAGTAGACAATCCACTCTCTCTTCACGCCTTCTGTGGATTCCATTGAAGGGTTACAAAAGTTACACATTTCTGGTCGATTTACTCACCCATCTCATCTTTCACCATACATCCCAGACTATGCCTCTCTCCACCAATCCATCCTATCCCCCAAAGAATCTATAATCAAATTATATAGTGTTACTTCTGTAACCTTCATACTTTCCGTGCAGTCCGCGCTCTTCTCAGGCTTCGATGGGGTCAAGACCCCTGTCCAAGAGGTAACAGAAGGTTACAAATGAAACGGCGGGGCAAAATGTGTTGATTAACTGGCTGGAGGAGTGTGGCAATCAGATGGTCAAACACATATGGCAATCAGATGGTGAGGGCAGATGCTGCGACCAATGGGCTCAACATGACTGACTATCAGCTGGCTAAAGGGGCGTGGCAGTAACAATCTGATCGCCATCCTCGTTGCCAATCCATCACCACTTTTGGGCACGCCAATCCCTCGCCGCACTCTCCAAGTCACATGATGGCCACTTCTGACACGCCAAAAGATTGTCACACTCTCCCCGCCAATTGATCTCTCCCTGCCACTCCCTCGCCACTTTTGCGACGTCAAAGGATCGCTACATGACTCAGCCAACTGATCGCCACTCAGAGCACGCTAAGTGATCGCCACACTTGCGAACGCGATTGATCGCCACTTAGAGCACAACAATTGATTGTCACACTCTCCCTGCCACTCCATCGCCACTTCTGACACGCCAATTGATTGTCACACTCTCCCCGCCAATTGATCGCCACACAGAGCACGCCAATTCATTGTCACACTCTCCCTGCCAATCCATCGCCACATCTGACATGCCAAATGATTGCCACACAGGGCACGCCAATTGATTGTCGCACTCTCCCCGCCAATTGATCGCCACTTCTGATACGCCATTTGATCGCCACACAGAGCACGCCAACTGATCACCATTTTCCCAACGCCAATTGATCGCTACACCGACTCGGCCATTTGATCGCCACACTTGTGAAGCCTTTTGATCGCCCATTCTAGCACGCTTTGATCACAAATGCTTTGACATTTTCCTGGGTCACTGATAGTCATGCGCTTCCAGAATGTGCGATGGTATGCCACTTTCAGACTGGGCGCACCCCTGTGGTCAGCCTAAAGCAATCTTGACAGGGTATAAAAAGCTTCGTGGACGTGACATATTGTCTAATTCTTTACACATGTACATCATACTGTAGTCCTCGCAGGGCAGCTTGAACAGGTCTGCCTCGCTCAGCTCCGCTCTGTCCAGCAGGCGTGCGTTCAGCGCCTCGTGTGTTATAGGCTCGCCATCACTCTCCAGGTCAATTTGGCACGGCACATAGCGGCCCAAGAGCTCTCCCAGTTCACCACCACTCCTTGTGTGCTCTCAGTCCACCTCCAAAACGCTCCTTTTCAACAGCCCAAAACGCTCTCCTAATACATCGCCACTCTTTGTGCACTTCCCAAAGCCCCGTCGTTTCAGACAGCCCAATCGCTGCCTCCCGTCTCCCTTCTCAGAACACCGGTTCATACAGTCCCCATCGCGTGTCCATGTATGTCGGCTTGGTCAGTGACCTCCAGAACTCTTGCGGCACGACTATCAGCCCCCAGTTCCGCCCCACCAAAACCGCCTCCCTCCCACGCTCCTTAGTGTCTGTCGCATCTACTAACCATATCATGTTCTCGTAGAACGCCTCCCGAGCTCTTGCCTCCTCTATCGAAATTGGACTGTGCTGCACCTCTATCACCAGTTCCTGTCTCCGGCACTCTAATGTCCGCATTGTGCCCTCCTTCAATATCGTCATCTCCAGACTTTCCTTCGACGCATTGTGCTCGCCTTCTCACTCACCCGCTCCCACGATGCTGCTTACACCATTCAGCGCCACTGGCGCCACGCCATCTGCGATCCCTCCTATGCCCTCGCGCGCCGCAGACTCGTGAAAAGATTTGCTGAACTCGCCACTCAGTAATTTCTCTTGCATCGCTTGTGCCTTCTACCCACATGCTGTACAACTCGTGGCCTACGACGCTCCACTCTCAACATACCCACTCCTCACGCATCGCAAGAGCCATCCCCACGCCCCCTCAGCGTGTCGCTCCCTTCTTTGTGAATGCCGGTCACATAGCGCGATCTCATTGACCACTCGATCGACTTGTCGGCCACGTCCCACTCTTTATCGCCTTCCCAGCGCCCTGTCGATCACGTGCTCATCATGTCGATCATCTGCCACTCCCCATCGCCCTCATATCGCCTTCCCCATCAATCTGTCGGCCACGTGCCAGTCATGTTGATCACGTGCCCAAGCTTCACAACGCCCTTCAGCTTACCTTTTATTTTGCGAGTGCAAACCCGGTCCTCGATTCTGTCTTCTGGGGACTCATGGTGGTCGGCAGCCAATTCCTCAGATACAATATAGGCGTTCTGTTGCCCCTGATATCTAGTGAGCGCCCCTCAGATCTCTGTAAAGACAGGGTATGCACCATCAAGCTGATCTCACGTCCTGCCTGCAGGTTCAGCACTCGATGGCACATCTGCTGCTTATGCTATCGATCTGATCACTTGGGCAGTCGCCGAGGCGAAGAGCAACGCCAAACCCTTCGTTGATGCTGATGGGTTTCACCACCTGGCATAGTTGCTCGCCCGAAGCTCCCCGACTGAGCGTGACTGCACCAATCTCCTGCTAGCTCAATTCAAAGCTGCAGGTCTCGTGTCGAGAGTCTGTGAGATCAGCCAATAGCACGCCACTGCAGCCCTAGAGGTACTGACGTCTGCTGAGCGCGTTACTTGCTAGATTCTGAGAGCAGCAGAGACTGAGGCCCCTGCTTTTTATCGCAGGCAGGTATCCTGGGCGTCCTGATGACTCTCTACAGGAGTGGGCATCCTGCTGTCAGAACAGCAGCTGTCAATGCCCTCATCGCGTGCATCGACGTGCTCGAGGTGCTTCTGTCTAGCTCTTTCATGTCTGCGGTTGCGGCGATGTCTGCTCTTCTGGGGATGTTGTCTGGATGCGCAGGAAGCTGCACACCCCCCTACTCATGTGGAACTCTGTCTCATGCGCAGGAAGCTGCTCAGGCCTCCCCGCAACCGGTTGCAAACACAGCATATGCATGCTGATCTTTAGCACAGTACAGCTGAGCACCTCGGATCTTTGTAAGACATGCCATGCAGTGTGTGCTAGCTATGGCTGTAAATGCGCATAGCCAAGCCTGCATTCCTCAAATCGCAATCTTCGCAACGCTCCGACCCCGGCCCTGTTTGCTGGCATCCCCATCCCACCCTCGTCACTCTCACTCCTTCTGGGACCTCCCTCTTCATTGATCTCCCTCCTTCGCCCCTCATAGTCCCTGAAGACATGCTTGGGGGTTCCACAAGCACAACGGGCCAGAGGTCAGGGGCAAGTTGACCCATGCAACTTGATACCTGTACGTAGGAGAGCACATGGGCTGTAAGGTGGCAAAAGCACCATTCCTAAGCGATTCTTGGTACGATGATAAAGACTGGCAGTTTATTGAGACTGCTCGTGACACTAGCGGTGCCTCATACACAACTTGACCATATGCCTTGAGTCTGCCAACAATAGCCGATGACAACAGTCATGAATAGCAGTACTTCGGCGTCAAGTCTGGGTTGGCTGAGCTTACATGCTGTGCTGGCGCAACAGCCCACCCTCGTACCACTGTGTTTTGTTTGCATGGACTGCTGACGATATATTGACAGATCAATGACTGCAAGTGCTGTTGGCTGTGCGCAAGACGATCACTCTAATCTGAAAAGCGAGTGCTCCTCCCTGATGAAGCACTGGTGTTATGTGCGTACTACTTATTTAAAGTACTTGCAGAGCTGACTATGCCCTTCGCGTCGTTTGCGGCATTGTCGTTCTCAACATCATGTCCTGATGTTGACTGATAACATCGTTCGGCTTGCCCTATTGAGCTGCGCGCTGCAGTCTGATGCGTGTAGGTATGAACGGACAAAGCCCGAAGGCCTGCCCCAACAACGCGCTCGAAGTGATTTATGACCTGCAGAGCTGGGCAGCCATTGCTCAGCACACCAGCCAGAATGCCAGCTTCCACAGGTTCAGCTGCAAGGGACCTGTCCAGTGCCTGTGATTTGTATGGACTGTCATTTACTGTACCATGTCAGCTTTGACCAATAGAGCATCAGAAGAGCGCATTTTCCACAACATATGTCAGGACAGGGGTTGTGAAATAGATCGCCAGGCATGCCACGTCAGCTTAGGGTCGAGTCACCACCCTAACCCAAAGGGACGTGAGGTAAATGGGCTAGCTATTTTCTCAAGCCCGAAGAAGGCGCGTTCACTCATCTTACAGTCGCCCACCACGCAGACGTTCACGAGTAACAGTGCAGGATGTCCGCAATGAGTGTCATCACGCACAGGAGCTGCAGTGTGAAATTATCGAGTCCTGTGGAGCTACAACGACTCACGCGTCTTCCCAGGGCAACTAGGCATCGTCGTGCTAACTCGCCAAGAGCATTAACAGCTCCTGACAGTGACGTCGTCCCCGGAGACATAATCAAATGTGAAAGCGCCCCTCCCTATTGAGCCGAAGATATTGTGATGTCTGATGCCACAAGGGGCTGACAGTAAGGCAGTTCTGCGCCCTCTTGATATTTTCAAGCTGCTCACACACAGCCGTTGTTGCCTCACAGATGCCAAGACTTTGCCAGGAATCAGCCAGCCCTTTCCCGAAATATTTGATCCTCTCAACCTGCTAAATAGTGCCACCTCTATTCAAGAAGTTAGACGCTGGAGGGAATCTGAGATCACGCACGGCCGAGTTGCCATGCTCGCCAGCCTGGGTTGGCTGGTCGGCGAGTACGTTGCCAACAAAAATCTACTTGTGAATGGAGATGGACGCATCAGTGGTACGTTCTTGGTTCTGCATACACACGCTCGATGTTTTGCAGATGCTTCACTGGGCCAGCCCTTTGTGGACAAAAATGTGGGTACACAGCATTGCGAGACTTTGTGGTGCTGCAGGTCCTGCTATTGACCACTTCCAGCAGGTCGAATCCAAGGGAGGGATTTTCTGGGAGCCCCTTGTCTTCGCTATTGGTCTTGCTGAAGCATGGCGCATTGGGATTGGCTGGGCGCCTCCTAGGAGTGGCAACTTCAATCAGCTTCTAAATGACTACGACATGGGCGAGCTGGGATTTGATCCATTGGGCCTTTGCCCTACAGACCCTCAGGAGAAATACAACATGCAGACCAAAGAGCTGAACAATGGCCGGTGAGTCTGCGTCTTAGCTGGAAGATGATGTGTGATATGAGCTAAGGGACGGTGATACACAACTTTGCCTTTGCATGCTGCCCTTGCCTTCATGCAAAA